>MQRK01095325.1:0-12757 GCA_001938485.1 Girardia tigrina
TTGATTTTATACATTAAAAAGTATTATGATTTTATTTTAAATAGTGTTACAAAATATATCAAAATCTTCTTTACAATGTTCTTTAACTTCGAAGATGATATTTTAATTGTGAATTTTTAAAACTTCATTTTTATAAAAATTTTTCCCAATTTAATTAAAATATTATCATTACTCTAAAATTTTTTAAAAAACTTATTTCATTTTAATTAGTAATACACTATCTGTGAACTATAATTTTTACAAAAATTATTTCGATTTAATTAGTAGAATTGTTACTATAAAATATATTTTTTAAAAAATCCTATTTATTTTAATTAGTAAAAATATTATCTATAACTTAATTTTTTTATTTTAAAGAATTATTTAATTTTAATTAATCGACATTATTTTTACTTTATCTAAAATATAAATATGATTTTTAAAAATATCAAAAATTTAAAGTTCACCAAAAGGAACCCCAACAATGATAATGATTAACCAAACTACTATGGCTCATTCTAGTGACTATTAAACGTAAAGAATGACTAAAGCATGAATAATTATTTATACAGGAGTTTGTTTTTTGACAAAAAATAAGATCGGTAGTTACACAAAATTTGTATAAGGACTTTTGTCAGGGGTGTCCATCTTTTGTTATTATTCAGGAAAAAGACCACAGCGGATTTCATTTCCTTTAACTTCTATTTGACTGAATAATAAAATAGCACTTCCATAATACATATATGGGTATAATCCATAAGCGGTAAATAATTATAATAGTAAATGTTCATTTTAAGTGATTTTTATTTTCAATTTTTTTAAATATTATATGATGTATGTATTTAGCATAAATTATTTTTATTTTACTCAAGAGAACAGCTTTAAATTCTGCCATAAAAGTCTCTCGTTAGCAAGAATCTTCCTCATCATAGTAATTGCTCTGCCGATTGTGATAATACACAACCTTAAAGTTTATTGTCAAAAGGCAAGAAAGAAAAGATATTAAACTTGGAATAATCATTGTAACTTGTTAATGTTTCTGATTAACAAAAAGCATCAAAACGAAAATGACCATTAATATATACTCGGAATTCTTTAAAATGCTGCAAATATTGACAAAACTTTTTTTATATTAGAAGCTAAAAGTTGGCATAAATACAATTATGACCGAAGGTTTGATTGTTTAAGGTAGATTAAATTTTCGTGATCATATCTGTTTATTTATTCGCAAACAATACTTAAAATATGCAATAAACTGGACGAACCATTGAGATGAACCGAATTGTGAAAAAAATGTTTTTCTAAAGAACTTTGATATTTAAGAAAAATTAATTTAATTGTATGAAAAATATTTAATCTAATTATTGTAAAAAGAAAAACATTTAAATTATTATTGTGAAAAAAACTTGAATACTAATTAAAAATTATCCTATTGTTTAATCGAATCAGTTTTTGAAGGTTAATGTAAACAAATTTTGAAAAAATAAAGTCTGATTTGATTTAATTTATAGCCTCTAATTAGTTTTTAAATTTGAAATTTCCGTATATAAAAATGATTCTTCTCGAATATTTCAATAGAGGAGTAAAAGAAGTGTTGTTCCAGAAATTCACAGCTGCTAAAGCAGGAAATAAAATAGAAGAAATAAAAAAATGACTGCAATTAATTACAAACTATTATAAAGTTGTATTAAAATAATCTCTTTGTAGGCCGAAAAATTGTTCTATTCATCTTAGAAGACAGATGCCATTTTTCAAAGTGGTTTTCTTGAAAAAACTCAATGCATATGACTATAAAGTTAATTATATAAATAAACCTACTTGAGCTAATTCCATGTTATCGCGAACGAACATATAATCAATATTTGTAACCGGTGGTTCTTCAGTACTATTAAGATGTAATATTAGTCCTGGTGGCTGAATAAAATGGTAAATTAATAATTATTGTACAGAAACCAAATATAAACTACAGACCAGCACTCTTTTCAAAAGTTCTTTAGCAGATGCACTCCCTGTTACCCAAAGCGAAATCAGTTGGCGATTGAGCTGCCTTAAAATAAAACAATGTCAACTGCAGCAACAGTATACTGGAAACAATGTACCTAAATGCAAGACTTCTTTGATCGTTATTTCGAGCAAAGCAAGCATTGAGTAAGTGTTGTGGAAAAGCTCCCTCGGCAAGAGCTAAAGCTTGCATGGATTCTCCAACAGATGGATCAGCTTCATCAATTAAAGCTTGCATAATTAAACTAGCACCTTTAACAATAGCTAAACTTGGATGCTAAAAATAAATAATTATCATCAATATTTGATGGAAAAACGAAAGGAAATCAATTTTTTGTTCATAAAATTTACTTACATGAAACAATTTAAACATCACCCGTCCACGATCTGACACAAGTTTTAGTAAATTGTCAAAATATTCACCGTCAGAAGTTTCACAGTAAGGTGGGCAAATAGCAAAGGTTAGAAAATCCAGCATGACACTGATAACTAATGCCCCAGTGCCTCGCAACTATTGTCCAAGCATTAATCTACCACTTTCATTAGTTATACAAACATACCACATGTAAAGAGAACATATCCAACAAATTTTGCATGAATTTGGAACTGGACATAATACTTGCCTTATTGAGTTGTTCCTGTCTGATATCATAATTGTCATGCATGGGCTGGATCAAGGCATTTATTGTATCTATTGCCGCATGTGTCACAGATTCATTGTTTCTTCTAAATGCTAGAACTACTTTTCTACCAAGAGTCTCCCGCATCCTGATCACAAAATTTATTATATTATAAATAGACTATATATGTGTGTGTGTGTGTGAAAATTAAAATAATAAAAAATGCAGAAAGTAATTTGTGATATTTATTAGTTTTACTAAGAATAGAAGAGAAAACAAAAGGGAGATTTGGTGATAATCCATCAAGAACATTGAACTGAATAGATAAATAAACTGTACCGATATTATTTGAAACTCAACTCATAAATTTTCTATACAAGAATCAAAGTCATTCGGTTATGACAATTTACAACCTTATCAATAATGTATGCTTTTTCAGATAAAGCTGCTAGCGAAATAATTATTATATCCAATTATAATGTCCATTACAACATATTGTTAAATGGCAAAAATAATTAATTATTCACTTATAAATTGTAATCTATGTTATCTTTGATGCCCTTTTATTACTGTATAATTAAAATAATGAAAGTTATTTTTTTAATATTAATCATGAACCACGAATATAATAAAACAGCAATCTGAACCAACCGAATTGACCAAGCCTATTTTATACATACAAAATATTAATTAAATACATTGATGATAAAAAATTTAATTTATATCAGAATGTTTTAAAAATATTAATATAAATCTTTTGACAAACTTAGTTAATTGAGTAAATGCTTGGAAGCCTGCTTTGGAAGCAACTAGACGTCGCAAAGCATGAAATTGTGCTTCTAGATCTTCAGATGATATTTCTTCTTGATTACCTTCCCGATTTATCAAAGCCGTTAAAGCCCCTTTAATGAGTTTTTCTTTATTTTCGGCAAAAAGGCCCTAAACAAATATAATCATTTGTATAATGATTATTATTTTATTTATCACTATTAATATATGATTTTATCATAATGATTACCTCCTGAGTTACAGCATGTAATAAGCCACTGTAAGAAACATTTGCATTGAATCTGAAAACTGCTTCATTAAAAGACATCCCTCCTAAATGGAAGAGTCTTTTTAGATTTATATTGCTATTATATATTATTATATTACGTATGCTATTATAAGTTATATATTAAAATGAAAACAAAATTCATTTAATAGAAATATAGACCACTTTATCATAAAGACATCTACAGTGTCATGATATAAATGTTGATATATCGTCAAAAAGTTTCGTTCACGTGCACATTCGTAAATAAACTGGAGACATCAAATGATACCATACATTCAGATTCACCTTGAGGATCCAGAAGACCCAAAATGAAATCTTTGTATTTAAAGCTATCAATTATCTCAAATTCATTACAAAGCAATGGCCTTAATAATGGAATCAAGAACCTTTGCGACCTTGCACTGTACGGTCTCAATCATTGAGAGTACGGGACAGAGTACATAACCATCTTAACGTATTTTACATAGCCAATATAACTTAGCTGGTTGTGAACCCTGACACGCCAACAGTTTCTCAAATTCTTATTAATACTCTTATTCTTAAAATTACGTTATAGTATATTCTTCAATTTTGTTTCCTTCTTCATTGGTAATGGTTTAGTGTTTCCTTAAGATTTAATTTAATGAATTTATTTGTACCTAATATGCCATTCATTTTATTTATATAGTCTGATTTGTCCAGTATCAAATTTTATCAAATTTTGTAACAATCATGTCCTTCTTTTGCCTTAATTCCTTTATTGTTTTTAAATTTTTCATTTAGTTTTTTGTATTAATATAAACAATTGTAGCTTTCTTTAATGCCAATTGTTTGTCTTTTAGTACATATCCTATAATACTTTGATTGTCAGATTGTTTTTCTATGTTTGATTCTGAAGAGTATTGAGCATTTTAATTTTCTTTCTTTGTTTCGTCTTGGTTAATTTTTAAAATTTATTATCGACAATTTTTTAATTTATCATATATCTTTATTTTAATGTTCAAGAAACTTTAAAAATAATATCTCGTTACGTGGAACTCAGAAGTGTCATTACGTTTTTTGTGAATAAAATATGAGAAAAGGAAATTATTAATGAACTGAATAGACATCTTACACAACCTTACACTAACAGTATAACTGCACTTTGTAGACAAAGGTGAGAGCCCTTAAGAGTTTTGCGTATAAATAAATGCAGGGATTTAAGATGGAGTTGAAAAAATCTGAGATGAACTTACTGGTAGTAGATCTATAAAAAATAAAAATTCAAAGGAAAGTGATATAAAAACAAGTGTACGACATGAAAGGCGAATTACAATTAAAGAATTATAATATATTTAAAGTATAATTTTTGAGTTTTAGAGTATTTTATTAGTTTTGATGGATCCTTTTAATAGTGTAATTTTAGTCCATTTATTCTAAACAGTTTAATTTTTTATCCCTAATTTATTATGTTTTTTTGTATTTTGGGAATATGTAAATGCGATTTAAGATGGGGATGGAAAAAATCTGAAAAAAATTATCAGATTTGGTAAGCACGTGATATTTAGAAAATCAGTAATTCCATTAAAGAATACAAATGAAACTTCTAGAAATTTCATCCCAAAACAAAAATAATATGTTGTATAAATATTATACTTATACTACTCTTTATTTTAGACTTCTTCAAAAAAACCTTTAATGACAAAGATTCAAAAGTATATTTACCAGGAGTTTGTTGGAGCATTTTCATGTGCTGTGATTCAACCTCTTCCTCCATTGGTACAATTATTGGTCCAAATCTCAAACACCGATCAGTATATTTCATCTTCACGCAAACATCTCTATTTCCACTTGACCTAGCTCCATCCAGAAGAGACGCAAGAAGTGAATCACGGTCAGTGGATAAATAGGTCCTGGTAAACCCGTGCACGTATTCAATTGTAAACCTTTGTGGTTGTTGAGGATCTCTAATCAATGCGAAAATCTAAATAAAATTCTTAATTGAATAAAGGTGTTTCATTCAATTTCATATACACAAATTTTTAAAAATAATGTAAATAAAATAAAACAATGTCTTTTTACACTACTTAATAAATCTATCTTTAAGTCATGTATACTTCACTAAATCAGAAAAATAACACGTATATAACAGTAGAATTTTCCATGATTAAAGATGATATTATATCGATAAGAAAAGATTTGATACTTCATTTTTATTTAAATTTGTGTCTAGAGTGTGGATTACAACAGTATATATAATTTACATCCTAACTGCACTTTATAATAAAAAAAATAAATTGATTAATAAAAAAACTATAACAACCTATGCAAGACTGGACTTCGATGCCAGATAGAACCTATTCAACCACCATAGCAGACATTACTGGTTATAATACGAATTTTTGACAATTAGTATTTAAATGTTGAAACCAAACCGTTCTGCTTACATACAATTCTTTTTTCATTAATGCCGTCAAATTTACGAATATGTAGAACATAATTTTGCGTTTTCAGAGAGATACTTTTGAGGAAGGTGCAAACGATACCATTTCTAATTTTGAATAATCTTTACATTTAATATAGAAAGTGATGTTTTCGCATTTTGGATTTTTATATTTGATAAACTGTATTTCCTCAATTAAACGGCGCTCACAAAACCTTACATTTTAATCACTAGCGGGCTTGATTAATCGGCGCAAGCCAATGAATAAAATATATCATAATTTAATTAAATTTTAATTAAATTTCCTTTTTCATTATTTTATTAATAAATTTATTCAATTACAATTTCATTTTCATTTTCATCATCAGTTTCCGTCATTTTACCACATTCATCAATATCTATATCTGCGTCGTCATTTGTAGGTGAATCCCTATTTTTGAGAAATGCTTTGATTTAAAAAAAATAACCTCATTCAAATCAGATGAAGTAATTCCACATACAGAAAATGGCTTTATTATCACATCATTTGGAACCTGACACCATGCTAATTTGACCAATTCAATAAATTGAAATTTCGAAGGTACCCTTAATCTTCCTGATTGTGTCATATTTCTAGAAGGTTCTTCACTTCGCATCCATTCTTCATACATTTCACACTATTTCTGTTTAAATGACGCATTCCATGAAACATCAACATGCTATAAATACTTTGTACATCCACCAGGAATGCATAGTTTCTCAACCATATTAGTTCTAGCAGATTTCAAAATTTCTTTTATATCATCCGTCAAATGGGAACGTAAGGCATCCCAAATGAGCATCTATGGACAAAACGATAAAATTTTTCAACATGATGAAATCCATGTCTCATATTAAAAATAAAAATCCCTATTTAAAATAATAACGATTAAAACAATATTTTGTGATTACATAGTAACTTGACTTAAATAAACGGCGCACTCAAATAAACATGGATTAAAATATTTTTATAATCAATATTTTCAAATTATCGATTTTAAAAAATCAAATACAAAATAAGAAATTTAAATTTAAATTTAAAGATAAAATATTAATTCAAAGTCACTTTTAACTAAACAAAGCTTTACTAATTAGAAAAGTTAATAACTTTCTTGTAAGAAATCTAAATTTGCAATGATAAAATCTTATATCAAAAATAAAAATCTGAATTTAAAATAATAACGATTAAAACAATTTTTGTGATTACGTAGTGACTTGATTTAAATAAACGGTGCTCACAAAAACCTTAAATTTTAATAAACGGCGCGCCGTTTATTTGAGGAAAAACGGTATATTTGATTACAGTTGAAACAAAACCTACTTTTTAGAATTACCATCGTGGTTATAATCTTTGCCTTAAACTTTATATCCGATATCATATCATCTAACTCTAGGTGAAAACTTTTTCCTGAGAAGCAATGTTACAAAATAAGTCGAAATGATTATGAAACTCATAGTCAAGTATCTACTATGGTCCTTTTACACAATCTTACACTAACAGTATAGCTGCACTTTGTATTTCAATCAATAAAGTTTACCCAGAGTTTTGATATAACCTTTTAAGATAAACATTATTAAACGTTCCAAATATTTAAACTTTCTTATAACGTTTAAGGTGATTATTTCTTTCTCATTTTCAAGACATACAATATCTAAGGTTATGTAAATTCTTTGGATACAAACAGGACACCTCTGAAATACTTCTTAAGGTTTCTGAAGAAATAAAAATCGCTCGGTGCCAAATCTGGGCTGTACATTGGATGATCCACAAGCACTAGTCCAGCACCTTCATTTGTTGCCCGAGAAATGCCCGTAATATCCACGGACGCCTTGTGGTGGAGAAATCATAGAGGCGTGATTTTCTGCTTCCGTCTATTCTTTCTGGTGGTTGCACCAGTCAACTGTAATAGACAGCGTTGATGGTGATGCCTTTATCCGCGAAAACTATGAGAATAACACCTTTATGATCCTAGAAACTTGAAACTATTATCGCTCGTCCATGACTTGTCCCTGTTTGCATCTTCAAATATGGCTTCTCTCCGTGCAGTTTACACTGCTGCTTAAAACTTTCTTTCCGGCCAATACATACTCAGTAGGGTTTCATCCTCCGTAATTAAATTTGACAGGAAAGTCTCATCATGTTGGTCCTACGGATCAAAGTGGACTTGACTGCATTCCAAGCAGTTTCGCATCATTTCACCAGTCAAAAAGCAGGGTACAAATCTGGAGCATAGTTTCCTGATTCCAATGGGTTTCGATTTTGCGTTAGCAACAACACTGATGTTGAGCTTTGTTGACTGCATTTTCATGGTAATTCGACGCTCTTCTTCAACTGCATCGAAAATTTATTGTGGCTGACCTAATTTTTCTTGATTTAAAATGGAGGTTCAACCACATTTAAACTCTTTGACCCAATATGTAACAGTTTTCGGAGATTGGAAGTCATCTGTGATAATTGATCGCAAGAGATCATAGATTTAATTGCACGTCTTCTTCTGCAAATTAAAGAACTTGATAACGCTTCAACGTCTAAAATTATTGTCATGAAGAAAATTCAAAATGTCACAAATAAATTTTTACTGAAATTAAAACCTATATTTATTTATTTATTCACACAAAAAGACTAAATTTTTATATTAATTTTTTTTACCTTAGGTCAGGTACTTATTGAACGCACTACGTAACAACAATTATGAAAATAAAGCTTATCTAAAAGGCTTCCACCTGCAACTACCCTCAAAAAAGATGATTTATATTTATCCGTAAGTTGTTATAAATAAAATATAAAATATTATAAATTTAATATATATTAACACGTTGATGGACACAAACTCACACTGCGTCCTGTTTATCGTCGTTAAAATGGAGAGAACTTCTATCGGTGTACGGCTTTAATTTTCACAAAAATTCGTACATTAACTCAAAAATATAAGTTTTAACAGATTTAACAAAAGAGAGGTTACTAGCCGATTTTACCACGTTCACATAAATCGTTGTGTCCATCAACGTATTAAAATATCAAATTATACTCACGTCGCAAAGTGGTCTTAATGTAACAAGAATATAAGTTTCAGGATCTCTCTCGACCAAACACGTTTCAGTTAGGCAAAGTATTCTTTGAGTTTGTGTATCAAGGCCGTGTCTATGATTCGTAAATTTCTGGACCATAAATTCGGCATGAGAGGTAATATGTTCATCCTGACTACACAAATATCGAAATATTAAACTCAAACTAGCATGCATAATAATAAAACATATACATTTAATTACATTACAATAATTAACTGAAAAATAAATTTTTAATACTTTGAACTTTACTGACTTCATACCTGACTTTTTACTGAAAATTACCTACCATCATTAGAAGTATAAACATTGAGTTCATATCAATTGCATTATTATTCATTACATTTTGATCTTATTTTCAATTAATAACTGAGATAAAATTTAAAATGAAACTAATCTCTTTAATATTAATAAGTTGTCAACAAAATCAAATTGATAAAATTAATTTGACTATAAGCTCCTGGCTGTACGCCATGATCGAGTAAATATCAAAAGAATCGTTGTAATACAACAAATTCGTTATTTTATTAAATATTAATGACAATAATATGATATTCACACTCTCATGGAAATCGGTAAGATAGTTTCTTAACATTCAACAATAGAGGAAATCTTTATGATTAATGCAATGTTGATTCCGTGTTATTAAGCAACGACCAGACCCAGATCATATTGATCTTGTAAAAGATAATAATCCAAAACTAAAATTAAAAAATACCATTTTGAAAGAAAATTAATTAAAATATAATTTCCATGTTAACCAAATTCGTCTGTTATCGAATCTTTATCTATAATTAAAGCTTCTAAATAGTTAAGTTTTCTAGCATTTGTCTCTGAAATATGCATCTGTTCTTCGGTTTCTAAACATACATCGTTATGATTCGTTTAAATAACATAATCATCTCGTTTGATTCGTAGCCATATATCGCTAATATTTGCAAGAAAAAATGATCTTCAGAATTTCAATAATTATTTGCACATTTCAGTAATATTTCATTGCAAACTTCGGTTTTACCAATGTCTACTGATAGTCTTAATACACTATTGCTTTATCTTTCATATCAATATCATTTCTAGCTTATGCATCTTTAGGTTTAATACATTTATTGTTAGAATTTTGGGGAGTTCACAGAAATTTTTGAATTTTAATATGTAAAATCTATCATATTAAATTTTCAAAATATTTTAAAATATTTCATACATTAAAATATAGCAAAAGAAATTTTAGAGTTAAAATAAGTTTAATAAATTGAAATATGAGAACATTTTAAGTTTAAAAAGATTTTAAATTAAAATATAAAATGAGAATTTATGATTTTATTATTGTGAGGAATATTTTTGAATGGTGTTTATGTGTGTTCTTTGTTATGTGTTATTCTTATTTGTTATGTGTTATTCTTTGTTATGTGTGTTCTTTGGTATGTTGTTTTAGGATTTTCTCCCACCCAGATGGAAGATTGATATTTTAATTATTTTAAAACGTCAGATTGTTTAAACAATCAATTTTAAAATTAAATTAATATTTCATGCATAATATTTTAATAATAATTTTCTTAAAATAAATAAAATTTATTTTTAATTTAAAGTATAAGTTATTTTTGTAATAATAAATTGTAATTTAAATTTGTTTGAATAATAAGACGTTAAAGAATATTATTAAAAATTATCAATCAATAACGATGACGAGCTACGCAAGTTTTACGACACTTGCAATTGGCTATCAGAAATGACGAGGAATTGAACAAGTTGTTAGGCGGAGTGACGATCGCTCAAGGTGGTGTGCTGCCGAATATCCAGGCGATTCTCTTGCCAAAGAAGACCCCGAAGGAATCGAGTTAAAGGTTTTTGATAACTCGTTTTATGTGAATGTTTCACAATTCAAATTGTGATACAAATAAATGCAGTGAAAACTCAATTAATGTTCTTAATAATTATAAAAATGCAAATTTTATAAGAATATAAAATCAAAATGAAAGTTTAGTGCAATATTTTTAAAAAATATTAAACGATAAAAATAGAAATTTTATAATTGGAATATTTCTGATATGAAAATTTTTTTAATTTTTTTAAATTTTTTTTAAAATGAAAGAATTTTAACAAAATCTTAAAAGGTCAAAATTTTAATTAATGTTATAAAACTAATTTTGTAAATTCCAAAAATTAAATAAATAATAAATTAAGTATTAGTATTTATATTGCATTATCTTTATGTATAGAAGGTTTGTGCAAAAGAAAAATTGTTCCTCGAAAATTCGTTTTGATATATTAATAAAATGTGTTATGACTTCAACTTTCGATATCGAATCTTAAATATTGACTCACATTTTAGACTAAAAAAGCCATCATATATTTTGATGGAAATATTCTACCGTACGAATTGTATTTCCAGTAGTATTTTAAATTAATTGTGTAATTCTTTAATGACTGATAAACACCATCTAATAGGTGAATTCAGAAAAGGCACTAAAAAAGTGCACAATCTTGATCTATTAGTTATTTATTCATTATTTATCTATTATTTAATCATATATACACTCAATTATGGAGCACTATTGACTGATAGATTATAACAGTAGCAGGCAAAAGATTTAAATAGATAATAAGTAACTTATAAATGTGAAAATATATAAATGATCAGTATTTTGACAAGGTAATGCATTAGTAATTGAAAATCATTTTGATGTGTCTCTACATCATTGGATCACATAAATATCACAAACTGATGCAATTCTTAGAACTAATGACTCCACAATATGAGACAGGTATTCAATAATAAATAAATTTGATGTCCTATTAGGGTTTTGGTTGAGAATAATTTAGATAAAAATGGGTTTTGATTGTGAACAAATGTTATTGATTTTAATAAATAGAAATTATTTGGTTCGGTATTCGGAATCAAGAATTAAGTGGAATGTTCAATTATTTAGCGATTAAGTGTTAACAAAACATTAATCAAACACGTGATAAATTATAAATCCAATTATCTTTATGCAATAATGTATTTATTGAGTTATTATATAATAATTTATTTTTATCATTATTACTTGATCTGTTAAACAGGTAAATGTCACCAGAGACTAGGTTATATTATGTTGACCAGAAAGATCTATTTCACTTGCCAGTAAATAGACAACCTAACATCTTCATACAGTCTGGAGCTGAAAACGATTGTTGAATGATCAAACAGAGCTGAAATTATTGCATTAAAAGGAACGAGTTTACAAGATTTTCAAGAGATCACTGAGTTAAAAGGTGCAAACAGAAAGGAGATATGAAAGCAACTTCTTAAGAATAATAAATGTATATTCATGAGTTCAAATGGAGATCAATCTGTGACTGTTTGGAAAGAAGGATCTGGTGGTATTTTCGAGAAATACTGCATAGTGACATATTTTAAATGATCTAATATTTCCTGTGCGACTTTTAAAAACATGTTTTTAATATTTCTGATTATTTAATTTAAAATATTGTAAAAATAATAATTATTAAGTTTATTACATTAAAAAATTAGATAGATCTGTAATGTAATAGATCCAATCTAGCAAAGAACTTTTTTTAATGTTTCTTATATCTTTGACCGCGGACTTATTCGAAGTTTCAAAAATATTGCTTCTG
>MQRK01095388.1:0-10958 GCA_001938485.1 Girardia tigrina
TTTTAAAATTCGCATTTAACCTTTTTTTATTCAACATTCTGTTCGTTGACAAAAGATGATTTTTTTAATATGAGGGTTTTGAAAATCACTACACCAATTTCTTATTAAGTGATATTAGATATTCTTCTTTTTTTCATTTAATTGAAAGTTTTTATTAATCAATACATATATATATACAAATAAATTTAGTTTATTCACCTATAACAGCAAGGGCGAACATATGACCCACTGGTCAGACACTGATACACCAAGGCTTTTAAACTGACTCACGACTGCTAGGTATCCATTTGTTTGTTTAGACGGGTTGATGTTAATGGTTATACACAGTTAGCAGTTTTTGCCCGGTATAAGTTTAAAATATGATGAAAGAAGAATTAATAAAACCAATAACATAAAACTAATAATAACATAATAATAAAACTAATAAAACTAAAACTAATAAAGAACTTGAAAGGGAAATGTACTGGTTATGAATTTTTTTTAAGAATTTGATATTGTATTTAAAGAAATGGATTGAGCTTCAGAAAATAGTTTCTGTAAGAGAAGATGGTGCACCTATGGTAGGAAAAAACATTGGATTTATTCAGTATCTTAAGCAAAATATTTCAAATTCTCTTATTGAATTTTATTGTATAATAAACTAGCAAATTTTATATGCAAAGCATGGTTTAAAAACTTTTTCCAGTGTATTATCAGCAGGGACACGACAAATCCGCGGAATCCCGCGGAAAATGAAATTGTATGATCAATGATCATTTATTAAAATTAAAAATTGTAAAATGAAAAAATAACAATCTATTTTAATTTATATTGCGATAAAAATTTAAAGTCAATATTAACCAATTTGTTTTAATATTGATTTAAAAATATTGAATTTTCAAATAAAAAAAATTAAGAAGTAAGATTATTTTATAAATGTATTTAAATCAATTTATTAATCAATCTAAAAATGTATGTATGATGTGTGTTGGTTGTAGCAAAACATTAAATACTTAATAAATAAGTTTTTAAATATATATAATCTACTTTTGAAAAACAATTGGATCTGAATGAATGGGTTTAAAAATTTTGCCGCAATTTTTTTCTAAGTTTTTCTTTTTAGATGACAAAAATTTATCGATAGCTCACAATTTTATTACCTCGCTTGTTTATTCAAATATTTTTTATACAAAATATTGATTTTGTCAATCAATGTTCAGAAAATTAATAAAAATTATAACATAACCCCCTTTGAACCAGTATTTTTGGCCTGAACCTTTAAAATAAAATTGTTTTTAATCTTTTTGAATTTATTATAAAAATGTCATATATTTTTGTTTTTTTTAATTTTTTTAGCAAGACTGGGTTCGACTGTATTTGGCCTTTAAATATTTTTTTTTCATTTTGAAAAACAATTTTTTGATGTCTTATACCCATTTTTATGAATTTAGAAATAATTACAGTATTTATTTTTCTAAAAAAATAATATTTTCCAGAAAGTCTCTAAAAATTTATTTAAATTTTTTTAATTTTATCTTAAAATAATCAAACTTATTTTTTAAAAAAAATGTTTTCATAAAAAATATTGTTCTAAAGAACAATAAGAATAAAAGCAATATTAGTTAGTCGAAACGACTTTAGTCGAACTGACCTTAGTCGAAACGACCCACCACCTCTAAATCAATGTATTTAAATCAATTTATTAATCAATGTAAAAAAATGTATGAATGATATGTGTTTTTTAATTTGTTAATATATATTAACTTGATCAATTTATTAATGCCCTTATAATTTGTAAACAGGTGTATTAAACCTAGTATGTCTAAGACATCGACTAAGATATCCGCAAAAGACCGAGTATCAGAGTTTGGAAAAGATAAATTTCACAGCGATGGGCAAATTCTTTTCTGCTCATTTTGTAACAAGGCTGTTGATCATGTGCGACGCCAAACCATCACAGATCATCTCAACAGCGCCAAGCATAAAGAAGCTACGCTGATATCTCAGACAGAAGTTTCCTAGGGGGGCAAGCTAAAAGGCAGTGTACGGTGACCACTTTATTTAAACAGCAAGTCACTGCTAAAGCGCAGAGAGATAAAGTAACTCATGATTTTCTGGACATGCTCGTGCGCGCTAACATTCCCATTGAAAAAGTCGATCCTCCCGTGGTCCGCCAGTTCTTATCCACACATGTAAAAGGTGGAGGTGCTGTACCTAAATCGGATTATCTACGCCTTCACTACGCCTTGATTGAGGAGCATGGTGCAAAGCTCCGTATACTCGTGGATCGTAACACATTCCTAGGCATCGCCGATGAAACGATGGATCATAAAAAACGCGCCGTTTTTAACATTCTATTCTAGATGCTGTGCACTGCAGACCAACTTACAGACGATTTTGATGAGCTGTCCGCATCACTGCTTGTTAAAACGGTTTACATTGACAAAGTAAACCACACAAGTGTATCACAGGCTCTAATTCAGTGATGCAGTGATTTTCAAATTAATTTTCAGAATCTCCTGTTATTCACAACTGACAGTACATCATACTTCACAAAAGCGTGGAAGGACATTCTCTCTTTGCTGTGGATTAATTGTCAACACATGCACTGTCATGCACACAAAACTAATTAATGCCATTTTAACAATGTTTGGATCCACATATTCATGTGAAAAATTGTTTTCTTCAATGAATTTTGTAAAATATTCTAATAGAAATAGACTTTATCGGGAATTAACTGTAAAGTGTGTTACGAAATATGAACGTAATATTAAAAAAACTATCTGAAAATAAACAATAACAGATTTCTCATGAACTACTTCAATCAATTTTGTTTTAAATATATATGGACTGAGTGCGAAAAATATTATTAACTTTAAATCTCTATAACTCCAACATAAATTCACAAATTACAAAAAACTAATCAAGTAGACTGTTGTTTGAATAAATCAAAATAAAATTCATTTTAGTATTCATTTTTCATGAAAATGTCGTCAGAAACAGGAAGTCATGAATTAATTATTCGTTTACTTCAAGAAAATCCACAATCAAATCAGAAAAACATTACCAGAAAGGTGAAGGTTATGTCAGAAAAAAGTTTCTAACGTTATTAAACACTTCAATGAGAACTTGAACGTTTTTTAGAAAAATTGGTTCGGGAAGAAGAAAGGTTTTTTCGTGTACACAGAATGTGAAAACAGTAAAGGCTCTGTTAGAGATAAATCCTCGTCTATAAAATCGAAAACTGGTGGCACAGGCAAATTGTGACGAGAAAACAGTTCGGAAAATTTAACAGTCTGTGGGTTTAAAAACGTATAAAGCTCAAACAGTACCAGACCGGTACGCTAACAAGAACGTAAAGGAGCAGCAGCGAGCCAGAAAGTTGAAATCTGGTTTTCTTGCGAAGAAAAAATGTTGCATTATGGATGATAAGACTTATGTGCTCTGCGAGATTTCCCAGTTACCCGGACAAAAATTTTACTCTTCAAATAAGAGGAGTTGAAGAAAAATCTAGAGGCAAGAAAAAATCTAATTTTCCCAAAAACTTTCTTATTTGGCAGGCTATATGGGGATGTAGGCAAATGAATAAATGCTTTGTCACATCTAGCACAATTAACACAGAAGACTATGTAAAGGAGTGCTTGCAAAAGCGTTTATTACCATTCATAAGTCAGCACGGAGATCTTATTTTCTTTTGGCTGGATTTGGCATCGTGCCACTAAGGTATGGTAAGACATCTAAGATGTGGTACGAAATCAATAACGTCGATTTAGTGCAAAGAGAAGCAAACCCACCAAATTGTACAGAGCTTTGCCCAATAGAAAGATATTTGGACCTGGTAAAAAGGCAATTAAAAATGACAATTGCAGATTTTCTGAACAAGTGGAATAATGCAGCCAAAAACGTGTCAGAAACTGCAATTAATGGCAGGCATTCCGGAAAAGCTCGCAGAATTTATTAAAAAAATAAATAATCTTTCTTAGCTTACTAAAATTATTTTAAATTAAATATATTTTTCAAAAAAGTCGATATTTTTTCAATCAAAAATATGGTTTTGAAGACAGAGGACTTTAAAGTTAGTAATATTTTTCTCACTCAGTCCTTATGTATGTATAGTATACATACTATAAGTAATAATGTATGTAATGTTAATACATTTCATATTATATATTCTGTTTTTCATTACTCCTGGTTCATTCAAAAACTTATTGCCATTTGCACCAAATTGTTAAGAATTTGTAACGAACCAAAAATTTTAAGTCGTTAATTTCACCTATTTTTTTAAGCCAACTGAATTTAAAAGATCTTTAGTATTTTTAGTATGATCTTTTTACGCACATGATTTTGGTTTGTAACGTCATGTATCTTGTATTTTCAATGACTAATCTATTTGTTTAATATTGTGATTTTTATTACATAAGTCATTGAGATATTTGTCTTGTTTTTTTTATTTTTTTGTGTCAGCCGTCATCACGAGGTTGGATCAAAAAACAATATTTTGAAAAGTTGTTTGTGTTTGAGTGTTATCTGATATAATTATTTTATTTTTTATCTGATTTATTTATTTATTTTATTGTTGTTCTTATCTTTGAAATAAAATAGATAAAAACCGTTGACAATAATCATCAAATATAAAATGATTTATTGTCAACGGCAATACAAAATTTAAAAATTTAAATTAAAAACAATCGATGAACGATTTTCAGAATCTCCTGTTATTCACAACTGACAGTACCTCATACTTCGCAAAAGCGTGGAAGGATATTCTCTCTTTGCTGTGGATTAACTGTCAACACATGCACACAAAACTAATTAATGCCATTTTAACAATGTTTGGATCCACATAGAAAAAATATAAACAGAATTATTAAATGACTTTTTTGAAATTGTCTGTTATATTTACGACATTATTTCCGAAACGACTGAATTTGAAGTTTATTGTCCGATATAATTTGTGACCATCATTATATTAGTATATTTGAATTATCAATTATTATCCTGTTTGATAGTCAGCAACAATCGACTACCATGGGGTGATGTCTCAATCAGAACGGCCGAAACCGCGCATTCGATCACCAATACGAGAATCGGCAATTTCGGTCGACCGTTTCCGCCGTTTTCGCTGTACTGGAACGAGAACTGGGGCGTCAGCAGCTGGTTGGTCCCGAACGGCGTCTGAAGCGTCGCGAAGTCGGCAGAGTTTATGCTGGAGCTGCTGGGCAACCGGTAATACATGTTCTGGAAGTACTGACTCGACAGGTCGTATGACTTGAACTTGTTCTGCCCGAGACTCGTGTTCAGATCACTGTTGAGCGAATTCATTTCTGTCGGCCGCAGAGACACGCGCGATTCGTCAATCGATCAATATCGAATGATTGCGATTCGATTTGACGAAACCAAAAGAAAATCGATAGAAAATAAATTACGAATTTCTTTGATTATATTTTTTTCTGTTTTATTTAACGAATTATCGATAGAAAACTTTTTGAAAATGAATAATGAAATCGAATTATTTTCAAATTCAAATACACGAACTTTGAATAATGTTTATTTACAAAATTGGCCTTTTCAAAGGTTGCTTCGATAAAGTGATAATTTAAACAAATTCATGCAAATTAAAATAGATATTTCATTTAATGTCACAATCATCATAAACACAAATAAATTCGTCATGAAAATTTAAAGGAATAATTCAAGAGAACCTGGTGTGAAATTCAAAAAATACGATTTACTAATGGTTTTTTCGGCATTGTTATTTATGGTTTCGGTGCATAAGAGTAATCATTTTAAGGTAAAAGAGATTTTGGCGGATGATGATACTGGTTTAGAGATCGTGAGAGCTGTTGTGAGATAAAATCAAATATATTTGTAAACAACAACGCTGCGTTCTGATGATTTAGATTCAAGAGAGAAAAGAAAATTGTAATTATAAATAAGAAATATCGGATTGTTAATATATATTTAATATTTATAAATACCGATTAAAATTTTGTGTCACTACATCCTGATTACTACGAACGTTTATTTTCACGAATTTCTGATTATTGCTTATCACTCCAGCTTTAAAAGATTTTATTCGAGTTAAGACATTGATATTGTTTATAATTGTACATCGGTAATTATTATATTTGTTTATTTGTTAAAGAAAGGAAATAAACATTTATCATTAAAGTTTGATTGTTAGAATTATTTTTTTACTAAGTTCAACCAATTAAACGATTGGGTTAACTTAGTACATTATTTAATTCGTGTGATAACTTATTTGTTATACTAAATAGGTTTAAATAAATACGTTATAATAAATAGGTTTATCACAGTATTAAAAAACAGTTAAAATTTTTAAACTTAACTCAGGTGTAAATGGGCATTAGTGACCCACAAGCTAGTACCAAAAAAATATGAATAAAAATAGACCCGTCTTAAAAAGGTTCACATCCCTGACCTATAACATATTAGGTTGTTTAAAAAATAATGTCGTTTTTTGAATGGTCCTGATTTTTGATCATGTTTTGAAATAAGTCTTTATTATTTATTTATGTTTTATATATAATTTTAAAGCTTATAAAAAACTTTATTTCTATGATACTTTGTTTAAATATTAACTTTAAAATACCGTGTTTATTTAAATAGTTATCAATATGCAAAAAGCGCAATTACGAGCAATTTTTTATATGAATTTAAACTTGGCCACAAAGCATCGAAGGCTACAAAAACAAAGAAGGCTTTCAAAGACCGTCTTCGCAAAAAATGGATTGAGTGGATGACATCAAGTTCCGCAACACTAACAAAAGGAGGCAACTTAATGAAAGCAGATATTATTGTTGTTGTTGCCTGGATGTGATTCTATACCGACCGAGATGGTAACGGTGCATTGGGCGATGGAACCACAGATGAACGTATGTTACAACGTTGGTTCAAAAAATTTCAAGGAGATGAGACCCTGCTATTGAAAATGAAAATTTTAAGGCTCTAGTAGAAGCAAATCCACGTACAACAGTTCGAGAGGAACTAGGTGTCACGATAAAAACAATTTCAAACCATCTGCGTGACATTGGGAAATCAAAAAAACAGGATAAATGGATTCCATACGAATTAAATGACAATCAAAAAATGCGTCATTTTGAGACATCGTCTTTACTTTTGTGGAACAAGAAATATCCATTTCTGGACCGAATTGTAACGTGTGATGAAAAGTGAATTCTCTACGACAATCGGAGACGTTCTCAATGGTTGAACCACGATCAAGCTCCGCAACCATTTCCGAGGTCGAAATTGTATGGTGATTGGTTGGTGGTCTGCATCCGGTGTTATACATCATCGCTTCCTAAATTCAGGAGAAACAACTACGGCAGAGAGATACTGTTAGGAAATTGTCAAAATGAACCAGAAATGCTTGGCCACACATTGCACGTCTGGCAATGCATCTGTTGAACGAACTTGGCTACAAAACTTGGAGTCATCCACCATATTTACCTGGCCTCTCGCCTACTGATTATAACATTTTCAAACATATTGACATTTTCTTCCAGAAATACTTCAAAATTCAATGGGATGCTAAAACTGCCTTCAACGATTTCATCACCTCCAGAAAGCCAGAATTTTATGCAACCGGAATAAATAAACTTGTGCAACGTTGGCAAAAGTGTATTGACGCTAACGGTTTTTATTTTGATTAATAAAGTTGAATCTACGCTGAGATATTTTTCTTTAAATATTAATGTTAAAAAACGACATTATTGTTAAACAACCTAATACAATCCGTGGAAGAGTGAATTTATCGAATTTTAGAGTGTAAGATTAATATCTTTGAATTCGTTCTTTTACACTAACCAAGTATGACTATGGAATATTTAAATCAAGAATACAGTAACTCCATAGTTGAAGTTATACGGTTAATAACTACTAATTATCAAAGAAAAAATTTTATTAATAAACTCATATCCATTTCAAACATTAGTTTATCAAGATTCACCATTGGAAGTTAAATTTGATCTGTTAATTCAGTTTAATCATTAAGAATACAACATGTATGGATTGATATGTTATTTTAAATTACTATGATGGAAGTTCATGTAATTGATATATACAAAGAGAAATCGAATTTGTTGGTTTTCAAATTTTTTTATTATTATTTTTAATTGTGACAAATTCCACAAAAAATACACTATCTTACATGCAAACACACAAACGCATATCGAACAATTATCCAATTAAATTTTTAATTTTATACTCAAGACACATTTCGATAAATCGACAGACAATTCCCACATTTTCACGCACCATACACACAAACACACACATAAATGCATTCATTCAATTGATATATTTTTTTCGATAATTACATAATTAACACATCAAAACAATCGATTGATTTATTCTTTTTATTTTATTTATATGGTGATTACAACTCACCAATTCAAATTAGAACACTTATAAATGTTTTTACACTTTCATATTTTTATATTTTTTTGATTAATTAATTTAATTATTTATTTAAGTTATTTATTTAACTTCTTTTACTTTATTTAAATTAACTTTATTTAATTAATTATTTTTATTTTCATTATTTATATTATTTAATTCTTTTATATATTTTCCCTAAAACTGGCAAATGTTCGGTCAAACCGATTAATTTCCGCTCCAGATATTTTAAACAGTTTTTGGCTACTTAAACTTTAAACATTTAGCAAAAAACTTGACGTTCGCAACTTAGGTTGATTCAAGACTTGATAACTAGATATAATTCTTCGGTTGACATCTTAGAGCGTTTATTGGAACAGAAACGTTCTATTTTTGCAGTTCCGGTCATATACAAAAAAGGTTATTACATATTTCCAATTTAACTTTCTCAAAATGATTTGGAACTAATTTGAACATTAACATCAATTCTAAAACCTTGGAAATTAATAATAGAAGCATGCGTGGAGTAAAATATGTTAATATTATTTGTGTTCATCAGGTAATAGACGAATATGTCGTCAATACAAATCTTGTAAGACTATTCAAATCTGCAGTGTCAGAAACCACTGTGTATTCACTGCACATCATATACTTGTCCATTATGTTGACACTATGTACATATGAAATCTTTTCTTTATTGTATTTAATAAAGTGGCTGATTCGTCCTTTTGGACGCCAGTGTTATTTTAGGTGTTATGTTCAGGTCAAAGAGCATAAAAAACAATTTAATTTTTAATACAGCATTAGAAAGAGCATAAAAGGTTAGGCAAATTCAAAAGTTTCAGTTTTTCCTATTATATTAAAGTGGGGAGTAAGATTTGAAATTTGTATGTGGTCGATTCGACCACTGCTTGTATTTAAGGGTTAATATTTGATTCTAAAGTCTTTCATTCCAGATAATTAATAATTTTCAAAACATTCTACATCAGCAAAAGAATCTTGAATTAATACATATAATTAATGTAAGTGATAATTTTGAAGAATATGAGTTCTCAACTAAGTTTACAAAACTCACCCATTAACGAGTTGATATCAAAACTTTCTGGAAAAACAAATTCCACAAATAATTCAGAAAGTGTAAATTCTGAATGTATAAATCAATTGAAGTATTCCCTTATGGAGCCGCAGAATCAAAATGCGTGTCCGGAATTCAAAATGTTATCGTTTATTACATTACGTATCTGTTATTTAATTTATTATATATATTTAGATTCAAATTATCGCTCTCTTTTTCTCTCATCTCGAGAATTAAAAGAAAGATTTTTATCTGTTGAAGGACAATCTGTGTTATTTTTATTCTTTTTGGTGTTATATAATTGTATATATGTATATTGTATATGAATGATATTAAATTAATAATATGAAAAAATAATTAAACAAAAAGATAAAAAATTAAAAATTAAATAAAGATTTAAATAAAAAAGTTCAAATTAAATTAAATTAAAAATTAAAAATTATAAGGTTCCATAAAAGTATTCAAATTTCCAAATAATTATTATAATACCGAATTTATAAATTTGTTTTTTAATACTCACATGCAAACAGCCTATTTGAATTTGAAAGTTTTTTGTGGGATTGATTGAATTTCTGTGGAGATTGTTGTGAATTTTGTGAACTGAGACAAATAGCATTTTTTATGTGTTTTTCTTTGTGTGAGATGAGTCGAGATTTGTAATTTGTGTGGTTTTTTTAATTGAGAAGAGAAATAAAGAAATTTCATTGCGAAATTGTTTTCTGTTTGAAATATTGTATAAATTATACCTTTGAGTAAAATTTCGTTCCGGAATATAAAATTAGCGGTGAAATAGAAAATTACAATCATTTGTATAAAATAATAAAATCGAGTAATGTTCAGAGTTATTCTTCTTTCATCTGTCTTTCGAATCGATATTCCAATTAATCAACAAAATTCTGATTTATCTGAGACATGTTTTAATGTTTCTGATTAGACCAAATTCGAAATAAATTTTGATTTAATCGCAACTGGAGTGTGTCTGAATTATTTTATACAATTGACAATTGGACTTAATTGACAGAATAATGATATAATTACCATATATACTCGAGTATGTCGGAAAATTTTTTCTACTTTTTGGAACACAAAATACCATTTCGACTTATACTCGAGACAAAAAAGTAAAAAAAATATTTTACGAAATTTTAGAGAGAATGAACATTCTTACCACAAACGGTATTGAAAACAACTAATTCGCGATTGGCGGAAGATCAAGGAGGAATTAAATAGTATGCGAAGAACGAAGCGTGCACGCCGTAGAAATATATCATCGTTCCAAAATTTGGAAGAGGATTTAAATGATTGGGTGGTATCTCAACGGCAAGAAGGCTACATCGTCACACGTAACTGCATTAGACTGCGACCCCTTCAGCTTAAGAAAAGTGAAAAGTACAAGACATTGCCTGGCAACACTACATTCTTAGCATCTGCGAGTTGGTGCTCGAAATTTATGGACAGGTTTTCATTAACTCTACGCCAAAGAACAAAGATTGCACAGAAACTG
>MQRK01095439.1:0-14769 GCA_001938485.1 Girardia tigrina
TATATATATATATATATATATATATATATATAATGTAAATGTTAAGCTGTTAAATTTGTTAGAAAACATAAAAGTTACAACATTTCTACTAAAAATTATAACTTTTGCGAACAAAAATCATGTTTCAGTTATGTTATAGGTATGTATGCAATCAGTTTGCCGAGGTCGCATCCATATTATTTAAAATTCTCTTAATTATTATACCTTTATTGAAATTTTAATAGATGTAATCATATAAGAAGAATATAAAGACTTTTTGAAACACTGACTATTGGTAATTATCACCAATGGTACCTGTGGCACATATGCTTCCAAAAACAGAGGAGTATATTACAACATTTTGGTTTTGTCTCCTTTCATGTTGTGCAAGTTGAGCCATATAGGCAATATATAGAAAGTTTCAAAGGATAGACTAACATTAATCAATATAGATGCTAAGAAAAAGTTTAAAAGAAACATTTTGATAATGTTGAACCATATGCAATAAGAACATTGATCTCGTCAATATATTTTTTCACTACAAAATCGGAATCAGACATAAATGTTAATTGAAATTTAATTAAAACACTTGATTGAAAATTATTATAGTTTTATTTCAAGTTATAGAATTGAACAAAAGTAGAAATTAAAATTAACTTTTCTTCGTTACTTTATATTTTATGTTATGAATGCTTTTTGCCATTGCTTTGTCTAAGTCATTTCATAATGTGCAGGATCAACAGGAAGAGTTTGATCAGTTTGAAAGCAACTGTCCTCTAACTTTTCAAATGAACTCACATACTGGATATACAATTGATACTTCCGGAAAAGTAATGCTTAGTGCCAAAGCGAGAAGTAATAAGGGAAAGATATCTGTAAATGAATATACCAATCCAAGTTATGAATGCCAACCCTCTCAGCCTCATCATGTATCTGATATCCTATCAGAACTTTCTTATTATGCATATATGGTAAATAAAATATTTAAGTTTATAATTATTTTTCCTTAATCTTATTAATAATTATAATGAAAGTTAATTATAAAATGTATCAGTTTTATTTAATTAAAAAATATTTTATATTCTTATCGAATCTATATTTAAGGTAATAGAAAACCTTTCTGTGATTTTATTTTCTGTTTCACATTAATTTTTATTTTATGGTTATGAGGGGTTAATTTAAATTTGTATCTCGCCAGAATAATTTATTATTTTTTTTAATTTAAAAAGTAACATATTTCAATGTTAATATGCTTATTAAATATTTTAAAATTAAAAATGATATAATGAAACAACTATTAAAAAATCAAATACGTATTGAAAAATAAAATATGTTTTTAATGTGTTTTTTAAATATTTTAAAAATTAAAAATGATATAATAAAAGAAAATCATAAAAAAATAAATATATATTTAAAAGAAAAAAATCTTTTTAATGTATCTATTAAATATCTTAAAATTAAAAATGATATAGAAAACCATTAAATATTAAATATTTATTTATAAATAAAAATATTTTCACAGTCATAACAATTTATATATTTTAATAGAAGTATGAAAAAATTTTTAAATAAATTTTAAAATAAATTTTAGGTTTTAAGGTGAAAATTATTTTAATAAATTTTCAAGATATTGAATAAATTTTAAAAATAAATTTTTAGTTTTAATTAGAAAATTATTTAATAAATTTGCAATATTTAAAAAAATTAATAGATTAATTTGTGGCGAGATAATTAAATTAACATAAAAATTTGTTTAAATATGTGAATTGTTGATATTAATAAATTTTGGTATTAAAAAAAAATGAATTCTGATATTGATGTTGCAACCACTTCTCACAATGGTTGTTATATACGTTATTAAGAACAGTGAAATGATTTTTGACACGTATTATTATTACGAGTTTATTTTTCCTCAGGAAAATTATTATCAAAACCATCGTAGGTTCGCATCATTCAATTGAATAATATTTCTAATTTCAAATAATCAGAATTTGTTACATGAAAATTGAAAAATATATCTCAAAAATTTTATTAGTTAAAATTCAAAAGAATCATAATCTTATTTCAAAATATAATATTGATTTGTGATTTTAAATATTAAATATAGAAAACATCAATCTCTTTTAGAATAAAAACTGATCCCGTTTTTATTTATTTACAATCATTTCACCTTCCAATCTACCACTAGCTGGTTTTATCTGCAAAAATTGCGGTCGCATCGAGTAATAAATAGTCTATTTCTTTGAGGCATGGACAAGTAATTGGCACTTTGGAATTTATTAATTCGCTCGTTTGAGACACCAAGTTTGAAGCCGTCATTACATCGTATCTAGCAAATCACTCCAGCAATCATTGGCGATAATCTTACGTGAACACTACCACGATTTTGATTTATCGATTTGCGTGATTGGCATTTGCAAATCGTTGTCGACATTTGATTTAATTAGATCAAATTTCAATTAATTTCAAACTCAATCAGAATAATCACTTCATAAAAGAAAAATTCACATAATTAAAGAAAAATTTCTTTATTTATCAAAAATTTTTTTGCTAAACAAAATTTTTCACTAAAAAAAGAACTTTCTAGCATTTATAAAATCTCAAGTTTTTGCTTTTGGATATACAATTTACAATTTACAAAAATTTAAATTTTATGATTTTTAACAAAAGAAATAAAAAACAAACAACTAAAAATGCATGTATCATTAATTTTACAGTTTATCTCCATGATATACATATTTAACAATAAGAACAACAATTTTCATCCTAAAATACAATGCTCAAAACAACAACGTTTATACTACTAATAATAATTAAAATCATAATTGTTAGGGAGTAAGTCATCAGAAGAAAATTTGTGAGTTAGAGTGGAAATGCAAGATGAGATTATTTACATAACATTGACGAGAATAGAAGAAAAAAAGAAATAAGAATAAATTAAGTAAATTAAAATTTAAATAAGATAGAGTTAAATTTAATAATTAGATGAAGAATAAAATAATTAGTTAAATTAAAATTTATAATGAGAATTAAATTTTATAAGTAAATTAAGAATAAATTAAAATTAGAATTTTCCGGTTTGACATTAACAAATTTTAGAAAAAGATTGTTCCTCAAATTAAAATTTATAATTAACTGATTATAAAAGTTAATTATAATTAAAAAAAATTTGTTTGTTTATGGTAGAATAATTTTTTTAGCTTCAGTGCGTTGAAATTTTGATATGGCTTCGATTGGTTTTGATGATGGAGTGCCCATCAATTCTAACAATAATAATATGAATTATGAATATGAATATTAAAACTAATATGAATGATAATATTTTATATTATAATATTTTTTAGATTAAATAAAGATCTAAGATTACAATTTATATTTAAATTAAAAAAATGTTCATTATTATATTTTAAATTTTCCACGGGATCCAAGCCACATTATTTTTATTTAAAAAAATTGTTAAACATCAGAAATCGAAAACAGATATTTTTACAAATGGGTTTTCGTAGTTTTTTTGCATTAAGCTGTGTAAAAATAATGTCTTCTGTTCCAAATTTATTTTTTAACTCAATGTTGATTAATTATACTTTGATTAAAATCATATTTTTTTGTTTTAATCTTTCTATATTAAATTCATATGCAGAACTTTTCATGTAGATTGGCAGTTTAAAAATCTTTTATTTATTCTTGAAAAGCTTATTCTTAAAGAAGTACCTATTAAATTCAACCACATTATATAATTTTAATTGTTTCTTAGAGCGATTTGGGTATTCTCATTTGAGAAATTACAAATCTATTAGGTTTCAGTTTCCCTGTTCAATTAACAAATATTCTGCTATTTGGAGCTAATGATTGCCCTAAAGTGTTTGCTGATTGAAGAAATGTTCAAACAACGAATTTTTTAAAATATTTTGTATTAAATGTTTATAAGTTTACTTAAATATATAAATAAAAATGTAAATAGATCTTTATGAATATTTAGAAAATAAATTTCATCATTTTACGCTTCTTCATCAATTATCTACTCTTTGTCAAAATTATTTTAAATGCTCATTAATCATATCATAGATTTGAAATTTATTTTTGCCTTTATGATTAATATTTTAAATCTATATTTAACATAAATTGATTTTATCATTTATTTAGCTAATATATTTTTTGTACATTATATACCACCTGTTATATATTATTTAATATTATACAATTTATTTCTGTACTTTATTTAATATTGTTTAATTAGCTTTCATATTAGAAATGATTTTGTGTAAATATACAAAGAGAACAATGTAAATTGAGTCGTCAATAGGGTGATTCAAAAGTTTTTTTCGTTTTACTATGCCATACATTGTGACAGTTATTTTGTATGAATATTCTGTTTTGACATTATTGATTTTTATATTATTTATTATCTTATTGCTTGACAAATCTCCTTGGAAAGTGTTGGTTTATTTATTGAACGTTTTTTTGTTTATTCTTATCAGATTATGAAGAGCGAAAAATACGGAATTCGAGTCCTTTTGTGACATTACTGGAAAAAAGGCAGTAACACAGCTGCTGCAGCCCAAGAAATATGCGAAGTAGAAGGGAAGGTATGGTCAGTGTTCGTTTGTCACAATTGTGGTTCAAGCGTTTCTCAAGTGGTGACGTCAATTTGGAAGATCAACCTTGTTCAGGGCGACCATCTGTTATTGATTATGACACTCTACGTCAAGCTGTGGAGGAGCAGAACCAGCACACAGAGATTATCAGCAGATCTTGGTCATTCACAACCTACTATTCAACGTCATCTTCATCAGCTTGGCCTTGTCAATAGACTTCACGTGATCGACCAGAGTGGAGGTATTAATGGACCCACTGCGATTTTTATCCGATCAAGCTCTAACTTCGAGAGCAACAAAAAAGGAATTAAATGTATTGGAAAGACTAACAGGTCGGAAACTAGACGAAGAAAAATTAAATTATTAAATGAGAGTTTATAACACCCCTGCTCTAATTGTTATCGAATACAGAAAATAACCCAGTAGCCCGCAATATAACCCCAAGTGTAAAATTCATAAAAAAGAATTGAAAGGAACTCCTTACAAACCAACAAAAGAGGAATTCAAGCAAAGGAAAAGTTTTATACGAAAACCTTTGTCAAACCTTTGATTCGTACCAAAAATTTATTACAAAACAAAGAATTTTTTGTGCCCAGACGGGACTTGAGCTGATTGGGTTTTTGGCTTCATTTTTCTTCAGCATCATCGCTCGCCACTTCGGTGATCACTGGAAGCTGTATAGGATAGTTACTTCACAGACTTCCATCTTCGGCATCCTCGAATATTGGGCCTTCAATCGCAGGGGCTCTTGGGTTGTGGACTTGATCATCACGAAATCGGGATAAGTTGGTTGTGTCCCTTCGGTCACCGAATGCAGCCCATTGACGCGCACTCCATCGAATATTTGCTCTGATGGTCACGATTGCAATGGCCTTCTCTCTGTCTTAGAGGAAGATCGCCCTGAGGGGTTTGCTGTTATCGGGGATCCAGGTTCCTAAAGCTTCTACAATGAAGGTAAATAATAGCACTTTATGATCGCTGTATTGATTCTTTATGGATTGAGCTAGAGGGTCGTACTGTTCAGATTATTCCTATTTGCACGCTCTAAGTTCTCTTTTTCATCAAAGGGACACTTAACATCAATCAGGACAATTCGTCTCGTTTTCAGGAAAGTAAATCTGCAAGTCAATTCTGAGTGGGGAGTAAACAAAGCGGCATTGAACGTTGACATAGAGTTCAGCGTTGCAGTACTGGCGAATTTCTGAAGCTAGAATGTCAAGAACGATATTATGTCGAGCATTAATGTAGGGCATGAGTGAAGGACAGCAACAGAGAACATGTTTGAGAGTTTCCGCATATTCACCGCATCGCCTACAAGGAACAGTTTCCCCAAACCGATATTTAACTGGAAGAGTGTATGAACGACCCTTCTGAATGAATTGCCATTCTAAGTCATATAGGTGACTCTTGTAAACAACAGAGGTCGTGTATTTAGATAGGGAGAAGGCAGATGCCGATCGATCCGCACTCTTCTGCTCAGTCTAGGAATAAAGATAATGGATGGAAAGACACTTTCTCAGAAAAGCAGCAACTTTATCCTTTTCAGAAGCCAGGATGGTGGAGGAGATGTGATAATCAGCATTAAAGAGCCGGAGAGTGATGGAAGTAGAAGGAAAGTCATCACCGAAGCGAATAGTAATGACAAGACCCTTCAATTAAAAGATTGCGTGCTGAATTTTGTTCCACCAGTACTTACATGCACCCGGTGCAAATTCATTATTATTCCATTCAAAGATCTCAGCTCTAGAAATTTTATGGGATGGATGTTTTAGGGTTATCCATACAGCATCCTTCACAAAGTTTTCAGAAGAGTTAAGAGGATAGAAGCTGTGTGTAACGGATTGCACCAAATATTCATCAAAGACAGATGTTAAACCAACACCCCGAATAGGAGTTCGTAGCATAGTGAGGAAGGTTCAGAAAATCTTTGTGCTCTTTACGGACAACGATTTCCCAACCAGTTTTACAAGCTGTAAAATCGGGAAATGGAATATAGGTATTGCGGAAGTAGAACACCATTTTCAGATGAACAAAAGTTTGGTAGGCGTGAAGTTTCTGAGACGAGGAGAGGACAGAATTTTTCAGAATGATCAAGTCAGCGAGAACATCTTCAATTACTTGCTCAGGTGTGTGACGGAGAAGACGATAGACTAAACAACCCAAATAAACATACCCTTCATCAGCCTTCAAGTGGGGAATCGGTTGATAATCTAAGAAGATCATATTGTTAGCATTATATGGAAAATCTATGTATGCGCATTTATACCGTCTGAATTCCATGCCGATAGCTTTAATGTATTTGGAGGGACAGTTCACAAGGGTGGTAAGAGCAATTTCGGATTGACCAAAGAGCACAAGATCATCGGAATAAGCTATACAGGAAATGGTGGAGGTACCAATCCTAACCGGGCTGCGAGTCACCGGATAGAGTCAAGTTTGTTAAGGATCAGATTAATACCTAAATTAAACAGGAGCATTGATAGGGGACACCCCTGTCTAACTCCAACAGTGATTGCTAATCGGTCCGTTGCTTCACTTCACATATTATCTTGATGTGACAGTCAGGATAAAGTTCCTTGATGAGTCCAATAGATTGCGGAAGGAGGCCCATCTTGTCAAGAACATACATGATATAGTCAACAGAAATGGTGTCGAAGGCAGCAGCAATGTCCATGAATACAGGGTGGACTTCGTTCTTTTTCTCATTGGCGTAATGATCGATAATAAGGAAAGGGCAAGAACAATGCGGGCAGATACACAGAGGGAACTGGTGGACGGATGTGCAAAGATTTTACTTGCATTTCTAGAGTGAAGGACAAATTTCAGAGCAAAGGATAGCTTTCAAATTAATCCTATTATCAAAGGAAATACCAGAGAAATTCCTCATGTACCCACAGATGAGTGGACCACTGTCAACATGTTTTCTGGAAGTTACAATATAAGGAGGTAAGTCAACATAATGAATGTCAGCCATACAGAAATTTTTGTAGAAATTGCAGAATGCTTGTATAATGGATTTATACATGGAAAACATTTGTAGTCCAATGGGGTCCCACACAGAGATTGTGGACAAAATGAGATCATAGGTCACAACAATCCAACGGCATTGGCGGAAGAAAAGAGGAAAGGCAATCTTCTTTTTGTTGGCAATATCACGTAGGCTGAGGTGTTCTAAGATAAAATCTCTATTGTTTGCCACAATGGCTCTGGATAGATCAGCAGGGAAGACAAATAAATCTTTGCAATTGATTGAGGCTTCTGCAAATGCATCAAAATGGTTATTGGAGAAGGAGAGAAAAGGGAGGAGAGCATTGGACACAAGACCATCACCCACATCCCAGCAAAGAAAGTACAGTTACCCAGCAAGTGAACAATCTTGCGGATATGTGTAGCATTAAGGTTTGTGTTGGAGCCTGGGTAGCTGATCCATATTGCATAAACACATATAATTGGACCGCAGTTAACATCATTATTTTGTTCAAGAAACTCGTGATTTGGAGAGTCCCAAAGAAGAATTTCTTTAGCAATATCGCCAAGGTAATGGATGAATTTAGCGCAAGAGTAGCGAGCCTCACCGAGATATGGGGATTCTTCAAGCAGGGGATCATACCAGCGGGCTGAACGCTTCTGTAAGGAGACGTGAAGGAGGATCCAGTGAGAATCGGAAAGGAGGATGGGGACAAGAAGATCGGGTAAGTTGTCAGGGATGTCACCGATCGGTTTTCTCTCAACAACAGCAGTACGAGTTACATCAGCACTCAATGGGATATGAGTGCGTCTACAGAAGAAGGAACTCATAAAACAGTCAATATCAGAGCCGGAGAATGAGAGATAGCTCAAGGTCACAGAGAGATCAGGAATGTTATTAGCCATAGCTGGGATATTTGGTACAACAATAGACTGATCTAGTCATGTGGAGGGTGCAGGATTGCGTTCAGCGAGTATGGATACAACTTTACGAAGCACTCTTTGAATGGTCCCTTGTAAACCAAAGTTACTCTGAACAGTCGGTATGGAGGTGATGCAAGTTTTTTTTAATGAGAATCATGCACTGCTGCACTATATTGTCTTCAGAGGAGTCTGATGTACAGGCGTGAGCAATAATATTGCAGAACTTTAGAAAGTAACGTTCTTTTCTGGCCATTTTATTTACGAATTTCCTAATAAGAGACTGCCGTGTAGCAGGACCGTCATTGGATATTTGCAAGGTGGATCATGCAGAGTCAGAGCCAGAAGGATCTCCCATAAGAATAGGAAAGGGAGTGGGGAGGGGTGTAGCTGAGGAAACGGAGACAATGTATATTTCATTAGATAACACTTAACATATTATTTCGATTAATTAGAGCTACCAAAATGATTGAGTAAACTTCAAATTAAGAATTAAATTATATACATTCATTAAAAATGACAAAAGTGTCAATGTTACATTATAACTTTTTTAAAAATTACAATCGATCCCATTTGGATCTACAGTAGTTTAGATGTAATTTTAATTTCAATTTTTAAATATCGTATATGCTTATGTTTAAATTGGAGTTTAATTTTAAAATTAAAATATCAGTGCATGAGTCCAATATATAAGATTCATAATACTGCAGGAATTTTCACTCTTTTCTTTCAACAGGTGTTTACGATACTTGATCAGTTTCAAAGAGGTTTCAGCATTGAAGAAGATCAGTTCATACGATAAAATAATTATAAACTAGATATTCTTATGTTATATTGATTACCGTTTAAAGTTTGTTTTTCATGAATTCGTGCATTTTTTTAACAACGTTTACTTTTAACGAAAATACTTCATATAATAAAGTAAGATGGTTGACTGCAACACTTTTTAAATATATTTCTGTTTTATTCTTATTGTTAGCTTTTCCATCTAAACGACGGAAAACAGGTTTCAATTTTTTTCAAATAAATATATTGGTTGTCTGGGAATATTTTAGTCCAAGTTTCTTTTTTCAAAGTGATTTCGCGTTGACAATCCAAAAATCTTCAAGACATGTTGTGTTTACTTTAAAATGTCTATTGTCCTTAATGAATTTGTGACGTTGTAACGAGCCAAATTTATGAATTTGCTGAAGATTTTACTATCTGGTTGTACGAAAACTAAAAAAATATATGGGTTTTCATGAAAGTTTTCCATAAAAATAATTTTAACGATTGTGATTTATTTAAAGTGTGAAGATTAACTCACGAGCTGCTCGTATTTTATGTAAGGACAATCAGCAACTACCTAACGTGTACCGACCACACTCATAAAATGTAAGTATAGCATTTTTGAATGGGCGAAGAACTCAGGGTCTTGATTATTGATCGATTTTTGTGTTTCACAACTAGGCGTGTGTGTGATTATGTTCAGTAACAATAAATATCGTTCTTGTTTATTAATGCCTTTTGAATTTCGTTTAATTATTTGTCTAGGCAAGAGTTACACCAATTGATATTCTAAAAAAGTCGTATAGATCTTTCTATAATCCAGAAGAGTTTCGTTGGAATATGAAAAAAATGTATGACTGGACTCCAGACGAATGTATACCACAGTTTTTCACCGAGCCCTCTGTATTTCGTTCAGTACACCCTGATATGCCTGACATTGAATTACCCGACTGGTGCCAGTCTCCTGAAGAATTCGTAGTGTATCATCGGGAAGTTCTTGAAAGTCCTGCAGTTAGTGTCGAATTGCATCATTGGATTGATCTCGTATTTGGAAATAAGGTTATTTGTGTATTTTTTTCTTTATTTTTCTACATTTTTATTTATTAACAATTTTCATTAACATATTTACAACTATTTCGCCACCATTTTTGCCTTATGTTTTTTATACTATTTTTCCCATATTAAGGAAACGTGGGTGGTAAAAATTAATTGTATCACAGTTTGATCTGACCCAGAATATTTGGATTGTAGGAGAACCTAATTATTTAACTGTAAAAAAATATTAATTCTATTTTAAACAAAATAAAATAAAAAAGATTTTTCCTAATATTTGAAGAATATAATATTTGATATTAATCTTTTGAGTCCCGAATTTTTTTCGCTCAAATATGTTTATTTAACATTGATTAATTATGCAAAAATTAAAACAAATTAGTAATCATAAAAAAATGAAAAGGATTTTTTTTTTCAAAAATTATCGAATTTTGGAAAAGTCATAGTTATATTACAGAAAACCAGTAAAAAAAATCAAAATTAAATTACAGAAAAAAGTAAAAAGTATTATTAATAATTCAAGTGAGCGTGAAAAATTTATAAACATCAGGGATATTTTCTCTGAATTCGTCCATATCGGATATTAAAAGGATTTTGTGATGATTTTTATGATTTATTTTGTAATTTTTTATAACGATTTACTATGTATTTGTGATAGGTATTCTGAATTTCCATCTGTATATTCACAGATGGGCTGCGACACCGGATAGAGTCAAGTTTGTTAAGGATCAGATTAATACCTAAATTAAACAGGAGCATTGACAGGGGACACCCCTGTCTAACTCCAACAGTGATTGCTAACCGGTTCTTTGCTTCACTTCACATTCATTAAATTCACATTTATTCCGGTAGCATAAAATTCTGGCTTTCTGGAGGCAATGGAATCGTTGAAGGCAGTTTTATCATCCATTTGATTTTTGAAGTATTTTTCCTGGAGGAAAAAGTCAAGATGTTTGAAAAAGTGATAATCAATATGCGAGAGGTCAGGTGAGTATAGTGGATGACTCAAAGTTTCATAGCCAAGCTCGTTCAACAGATGCATTGTCAGACGTGTGATGTGTGGCCGTGCGTTATCGTGGAGAAGAATAGCCCCATCCTATTGACTAATGATGGTTGTTGTTGCTGGAGTTTCTGGTTCATTTTGACAATTTCCTGACAGTATCTGTCGTAATTGTTTCTCCTGGATTTAGGAAGCTATGATGAATAACACCGACTGCAGACCACCAAACAGTCACCATCATCTTTTTTTGGTACAATTTCGGCCTCGGAAAGGGTCGTGGAGCTTGATCGTGGTCCAACCATTGAGAAGAACGTCTCCGATGATCGTAGAAAATCCACTTTTCATCACACGTTACAATTCGGTCCAGAAACGGATCATTCTTTTCCGGAGAAAAAGTGAAGACGATGCCTCAAAACGATGCATTTTTAATTGTCATTTAATTCGTATGGAATCCATTTATCCAGTTTTTTCGATTTCCCAATGTCACACAGATGGTTTAAAATTGTTCCTATCATGGCACCTAGTTTATCTGCAAGCTCTCAAACTGTTGTGCGTGGATTTGCTTCTTCTAGGGCCTTCAAATTTTCATTTTCAATAGCAGGTTTTGGTCCACGGCCATCATCTTCTTTGAGTGTCTCATCTCCTTCTTGAAATTTTTTGAACCAACGTTGTAACATACGTTCATTTGTAGTTCTATCGACCAATGCACCGTTGATATTACGGGTGGCCTCCGATGCTTTGTGGCCAAGTTTGAATTTATATAAAAAATTGCTCGTAATTGCGCTTTTTGCATATTGACAACTATTTAAATAAACACGTTATTTTAAAGTTAATATTTAAACCAAGTATCAGAAATATATAATTTTTCATAAGCTTTAAAATTATGTATAAAATATAAATAAATGATAACGATTTATTTCAAAACATGATCGAAAATTAGGACCATTCAAAAAACGACATTATTTTTTAAACAACCTAATTGGTAAACAACCTCTTTGGGTGTAATGTAGGGGGTTTATGTTTTTTCAGAAGATAGCGCATATGCTAACGAGTAAAACGAGCTATCTCGTTCAATTTTATTAAAATTGGTTCAAAAGATATTGTCCCCTGGCACAATATGGTGTCAATGGGACTGAAAAGGTTAATATAAATTTAATTTTAAAATAATTAATAACAAATTAATAATAATTGATTGGATAAATAAAATTGATTTCGAATTCGGGACAAATGAGAAAGTCATAAGAAAGAATTTTTATGCTGATTAAGAATATCTATTTTGGTTTATTATAAAGTAAATGATAAATATGTTTTAAGTGTTTTAAAAAGTTTTTAAAATTAAATGGGTTAAATTAATTAATATCGATTAAAAACTTATTGAACAAATTTTTAAAAAACGCTTGGATGATTACTACATCTTTTTACTTTTTATATTTATACAAATCTATAAAATTTATTTTTCACTAACAAATACTTTTTAAATAGATATTATTTAAACAAATAATTATCTATATTTTTTCATGTTAAATATTTCATTTAAGAAATAAATTTAACATGTAACAAATTGTATTATAAATCATGCTTAAAAAATAAAATCCATGTTTATAACTTGACTACTACTCAAATTATAAACAGTAAAAGTGTATGAAGAGAGTAGATTGAAAAATATTTTTCTTTATCTGCATTTATAAAGAGTGTCTCTTTTTATCACCCATAAATTTATTTATTTCCTCTAGCTGATTGGTGAGCAGGCAATATTATTCAAAAATGTCCACAGACAATTCGCTGACAGAAGCTCCAACATTACTAATAATGGATCGACTGTTTTATTTCGAACTCCTCATCCTAAACGGTTGTGTTGCTTAGAAAGTCTGAAAAAATTCTTCGGATCAAGACGGCCAGAATTTTCTTATGACGTGACTTGATGTTTTGTAATGTTATTAAAATAATAATATCTTTAGAAATCTCACAGCCAATCAAATGAAAGTGTAATCAGGTTATACATTTACTATTTATTTATGATATGCATTTCTATAATATATATACGTAAATCAAGAATCCCAATATCTTTTTGGAAATCTTTTTAAAAATCGGAAGTCTTTTGGGAAAAAAACTTTTTCCTTATCTTTGGAATTTATTGTACCAAAATTAATTATAATTGCTAACAGGATTAATTATCATTAATTTTGAATATTTTATTTAATATTCAAAACTTCCATAATTATCGTTACAAAATTTTTATTCTAAAAATTTTTTATTTAACAAAATGTAATTACTCAAATGAATCTCGAAAAATAATTTATAACAGTTATTTTAAAAATTAATTTTCTTACATCCTACTTTTAAGAATATTCAAAGCTTTTTGACATTTCGATCGATCTTCTTGTTGTCCTTTCTTTACATTACATGTCTTATATCGTTTATTTGCTTCACGAGTGTATATTGTATTTCGTTTGTATTTTATTCCTTGCTTACACTTTTACCAATACCTTATCTCGTTTTTGGAACTGTCTCTTTGTTTAAATGATATCATCATTAAAAGAAACGGAAGACGCATAGTTGTGAGAACAGGATAACAAACGAAAATATTGTCAAAAACTTACTACTTTCCACAATGGATAGTGCTCGGATTAAATAAAACTCAAAGAATTTGGACTCCTGCATCAAATGTATCTCTAAATGCTCTCTAAATGTATCTCTAAATCATCTCTAAATGCTGCCACAGTTTCCTCAACAAGATCGAGCTAAATGAGAATCTGAATCTGCGAGAGGAGCTATACTAAGTGAGTTCCAAGGAGGAAATAAAATCAGTGGAAGAAAAAAGTAACAAATTAGTGAATATTAGACATGGATTTACTATTTAATGATCGTTTCACAAACAAAGTCGTAAGTAAGCGGAAAAACAGATGAAGCGCAACGTCATTCTCTGGAATTAAAAATGCATGGTAAACAATTGGAATTAGACTTTTTCGTGAAAAGAGAGCAACTTTGAAATAAATAAATGTTGTTTCTGTTTCACTTTTATTCATTCAATAAAAGTGGCTACTTTTTCACAGTTTTCAGTTTAAAAATGTGAACACCTTTATTTTACTCGTGTTTTAATAATCCAACAATATGAGCTGTCTAATCCGACCATCTGTGTGTTAAGACCAGCTACACCGGACCCAGAGGATGGTCTTAATATACAGGTTCTAAGACTTACTAACGTTCACTCACCATCATAATTACCGTTAATTACCGTTCGACTGATGTATCAATTCAACCCATTCCGAAATAAATGTTTGCATTGTAAAGAAATTACAAATTTTTAAAATTATTTTTGTCATATTACCCCATGTTACGGTGTCTAGGTTAAATGAGTTAATTAAACTGTTACATGTTAAATTTATTTCTTAAATGAAATATTTAACATGAAAAAAATATAGATAATTATTTGTTTAAATAATATCTATTTTAAAAGTATTTTTGTTAGTGAAAATTAAATTTTAA
>MQRK01095575.1:0-12688 GCA_001938485.1 Girardia tigrina
ATTTCTTTATTTACTAAAATTTAAATTCTATTTATCTTTTTAGAGTAAATACTTGTTCTTTCTTCCTTAATTATTTATATTTTTACTTAAATCAAATTCAATTGTTTATATATATATATTATATTTAATATGATAAAAAGGTAAATAATTTTTATTGTACCAATTTAATTAAACAAATACTTAGTTTTAAATATTTTATTTTATATACTACTCAACAAAATAATGCATCAAAACATGACGAATATGCTCATTTTGATTTTCCATTTCGAATTGATGGTAAAGTAATAAATTAAAACAAAAACAATTAATATTTTGTATAAACATTGTCTGAAAATTAAGGTTTCAGAATATATAATTGAATTTAAATTTTATGACATCGTTTTATATTTTCAAGTTTTTTATTAGGACGTACTCAAAAACGCAATGACGTTTTGGCCAACCCAATATATACTAATTGAAATTTAGATATATTTAAATATGTAAATTTTGAACAAGAAATTTTAAAAATTAATAAGATCTAATCAAACTGATAAGAATTAAGAAAATTTTAAGATAGTTTAAAATGTAATATACAAATTAAAAAGCATAATTTTTAAATGTGTAATGATTTTTAAAAATTAATAAAATTAAACGAAACAATTGAAAAAATTTTTAATACTATTATAATTTAAAATTGATAAAATTTATTAAAATCAAAATTTATAAAATTAAAATAAAATCAAATATTAATATTACAAGTATTTTTATTTAAATTGATTGAGGATTTATAAAACAAATTATTTCTAAAAAATAAGTTTATTTAAATATTTTTTTACTATAATAAAACTTGAATGACGGATATAGCTCGTAACCATAATTCAAAGGATGTTCCAAGAATCACAATAATTAATAAAACCAAATCTGTTTCCTAAAGACATACGAAAATTTAAATAAAATAAAACTAAATAACATATGTATAGATAATCTTATGTAAGATCACAGGAAAATAAAACATAAAATGATTAGAAAATGAAAAATATTGGAAGAATATTTCTATTTCTGATTAATTTCCAAGGTTTTGTTTTTTTCTGGTAAGGTTATAAAACCAGATAAGATTAATCTGGTATGATACGCAACATTCGTCGGCATCTGGATATAGTTATTGTTTGGGCTCGTATCAAAAAGAATATATCGATAAAAATTAGTAAGTATTTAAATTTGAACTGGACAATAAATAAAATAATTAAAAACCAACAATTGTCTTGAAAAAGATTCATAAGAGACATTTTCTTAACAATTTAAGATTTTATTGCGATTGTGTAGTTCGTTTAAGTAATCATTCGGCCACTAGTTAGAATGCTAGTTGGTTTTCATTCACTATTATTGTGAAAAGTTATAAATGGAATATTACAAATTTTATAATAATAATTATTAGAGGTTCTTGGAACATCCTCGAGATTATTAATAAGATTTCCTTCAGTCATCCAAACTTTTTATACTTATAAATATTTATATTTGATTTTTTTATATTAATTTTATAAATCAATTTTAAATTACGATAACATTTTAAAATATTTAATCGTTTCGTTTATTTTATTAATTTTTAAAAATCGTTACATATATAAAAATTATACAAACTCTCAAAAAATTTTAATTAATAACAATTTAATTAGATCTTCTTAATTTTAGTAATTTCCTTTGATCAAATGTTAAATATTTAATTATATAAAAATTTTAATTTATATATATTTAATTTAACGTTCTTTCGAAGTTTTTCTTAACATTTTTTAACTCCTAACAATAATATCGTGAATTTCATTAATTTTTTAAAATCTTTGTTATCCTTTATTATTTTATTTTTTCAGTATAAATTTTATTTTCGAAAATTTTAAATTTTGTCACAAATTCATAATTTATTCATTGAATATTCGATCATTGATCAATTTAAATGTAGTTTAGTATTACTAGATCACGTTAAAATAAATCACAATACAAAATTCAATAATAGAAACTTTTACGAAAATAAATTTGGTTTTTTCACCAAAATTGAATTTCCTCTGAAAAATAAATATAAATACGATTTTTCAATTTTGTTTTAATCAATAAAAAGTGTAATTAATATTTATTGTATACATTTAAAATAGATTTAATGGAATGAGTAATTATTTTATCAGACTTATTTTAACGATTTTAACAGTTAAAAGTGAGTAAATTTGTGGAATATCTTTTAATTCAGTTTAAAAATTTTCGTGCTTAATACATCAAAATTCAATGTACGATTTTGACGACGATATTTCAGATTATTGTGACTGTGGAATATCAATTTCACCGAAGAATAATGTGTTACAAGGAGAACGAGTGAATATCTCATGTTATGGGTTAAAGAATCAACAAAAATTGTTGTTTTGGAAGCACAATGATAACGTAGTGGGGGAATTAGAAAATTCATATAATCCAAAATTTTTCGAAATTACTAAAACCGACTCAAGATTCGATCTGATCATCAGGAGCGCCACTCTCAATCACCGAGGGACGTGGAATTGTCGGATGGACTCTCAGGACAATATTGTCGTGCTCAATGTCACTGGTAAAATTGCCCTTCATTGTTATCGTTATTAGAATTTATAATCACTTATTAAATAATGTGTTTTATTAATATCGATTATTATTATTTAACTTTTATCGAAAACAAGAGAAAATAAATTGAATATATTTTTTGAATAAAAACACGTGCACGAAATCAGTGTGCCATACGGTGAGTCACAAAATACACAAAAAACCGATCGTATTTAAATATACAATTATGAAATGAATCTGTCGTTTTTGAGTGTTATCTTTCATGATTAAAATACATTGATATTGATTGTACTGTGCTCTGATTATCACTTACTGACTACTACTGCTCTCTATCGACACTCTTTCACTTGTTTTCGACTTTAATTCTCGTTGTTTCCGGGTTTATTATCTGACGGTTACATGATCAGATTTGTTTATGTTTCACGGTTGCGTCATTTAATGATTATTTTCACTTTATTTGTTGATTTTTACTTTCAATTAGGATTTTATTATTGTCATGATAATCATTAATTATATCTGTAAACTACCGCTATCTTCTCTACTACAGTATACGTTCTATTCAAAGAAAGTATAAGTTTACTAAGAACAGCTATAATAAGCCTTCGATTTTTTTTCAATAAAAATTGATTTTAGCTATTTTCAAAACTTTATGATTCAAGTAAGCCGCATTAAGTAACACCGCATTTAATTTATACTTAAAAATAAAATGAAAATAAAGGAAATTAAACAATTCGATGCTTTCGTTCTGGAGCCAAATTTGAAAAATACTTTTTAACGATTTTGAAGAACTAAATTTAATAATATAATTCGGAATATCGATGTACTTAGATTTTTATTAAATATTTTGTATGTAGTCTTTTAAATAGATGAGTTTTGGTGTTTCATCGAATTAAGGAAATACAAATTATTCATTTGGAAGAGGATTATACTATTTTTATAATTAAATCTTTTAACAATATATTACTTTCCTATTGGAATATCGGTAAATAATATTGACAAGAAAGTTTTCTGATTTGGTAGAAAATGTTTTTGTTAAAATTTGCAGAGATAATTTAATTAATGTGTTTTTAATAACGAAGATAATATCTCATTCAAGTTTTTGTAGTGATAAAAGAGGTATTATAGTAAATAAAAATATTAAAATTGAGAATATTTATTAATGAAAATATGTGCCCGAATCGCTGTACAATTAAATGAGTCACAAAATACACAAACCGATCGTATTTTCACCCCTAAGAATGAACTCTTACTAAAGTAAAATTTTCACAAATTCATCTCTGAAAAATGCCTATGAAATAATTGCCTAATAATACACATATATCCATATATGTGTGTTTTAATTTTTTTATTTATTTGTTTATTTTATTTACCGTGTTATGAAAATAGAAGACTGTATATTAGTTATCAAGTACATTGCTGCGTATTTTTGAAAAATAAATAAATAAAAAAAAAACAAAAAAAACCTTTTGTACTGGTCAAACCTTTTGTAGACGTTTTTAGCTCACGATATCGTACACAAAAATATCTCTTGCAACACAGCAATACAATTTAACACTTTTATAATATATTTTCAGTGTTAAATGTATAATTAAGCGAGATTAATTAATTTTTAGATTGGTACTCACAAAAAATAAGATTTAGAGATGTGCTTTTATAAAATGGCATCAAAAGAATAAATAATTTTAGAAATTAAAATGAACAGCTTCAAAAAAAGAATATTAATGTTACTTAGATGTATAGATTAAATATATCAAAAATATATTCTAAAACTTCTAATAATCCCCCAGTACAGTTATTTTTTTCTGATCAAATATTTTCTCGAGAATAATTCCCCACTTCTAATAATTTCCCACTCTGAAAATTTTTTGAATAAAATTTTTTATCTAATATGATTTAAAAATCATTTTAATGATCCGCAATGAAATCTAACTAGCATAGCAACTAATATAAATTAGAAGCAATTAATGATTATAAGACCAGAGGCAACAAGCTCCAAACAGCAAAAAATTCAAAATAGATCGTAAAACATTGATAGAATGGCTTGCGACCTGAAAAGGCTATTTGTAGTGCAGATCCTGATCGCTATTACTTGGACGGCGTGAAGGAAAATGGTATGTGTTGAATTAAATAGTTAGTTAGTTTATAAAATTCAAGATGAGTGACTTCAAAAAAAAGTGTCAAGAAAATGATTGTCCAATGTGTTAAAGTGATTGCTTTAGAATTGGATCATTCAATATTAAGGGCATCGATTGGTTGGCTGGATAAATTTCTTAAGAGAAACCAGTTAACAATCAGAAAAGCTAATATAGTATGTAGCTTAGATGATGATGAAGTGATCAAAAGAGAATTCAGTTCTATCATTCATCTCAAACGCCTGATAAACGAATACAAGATTTTGCCAAAAAAATATTTATAATTTTGATGAAACGGCACACTTTATCGAAGATGATCATTTTAAAACAATCGAAAAAAATAGTGCTAAAAAGGTCCCTGATATATCAGCTGGTATGTCCAGATTAAGGATCACTATTATTTGTGCGGCATCTGCAGTGGGTACAAAACTTCTCCCGACTGTTATTTTAAAGGAAAAAATGAATCAATCTCTACAAAAAATGGAGTTGTTCAAATTTAAGCTTTGAAATCCTGGGTCAACATGAAGTTGTTCAAAATGTGGATGTATTACATGTTCCCGTGGTAACTGTACGACCTAATGAACTTATTCTTATATTTGATAGTGCTCGATGCCATACTCTCAAAGAAGTAAAAGAGCATTTGCGAAAAAAGAAAGATTTTCTTTTGTATAATCCCAGCCGGTTTGATCAGTCTTCTTCAACCAGTGGATGATTTTTGGCTTAAATCATTAAAAGACTGCCTGTGGGGCCAAACTGCTCAATGGTTTCAATCTGATGCTTGTGAGCATACCAAATCTGATAGAATAAAACCTCCACCACGCGAGCTGATTTCAAAATGGATTAATGTTGCTTGGGATACACTTTCAAAAAAACTCATTATAAAAAGTTTTTATATTTATGTTTCTTAGGTGAAGAAATGAGCTTGCTCATTGCGAAAGATGCAAAATTCGATGTCAAATTTAGAACAAATTATTGTGCTAGTATAAATCATCAAGTTCTTGATGGTGAGGACTATTCGGAATCTAGCTATTCAGAAATTGATGAAAAAATTTGATTTTCTAAAAATTTTTGATTGATTTAAAAAAATTTTAATAATCCCCCATGCTCTTGTTTTTCCAACTTTTTAAAAAAATAGAATAATCCCCCTTGGGGATTTTAGAAGTTTTAGAGTCCTTTGAAAAATCTATATCCCTAAATTCGCAAAAAATATTATAAAATTAATTCTTTTTAAAAATAAAATTTTTATATTTAAATTCAAACATCAAAGATCATCTTGCAACCATTGTATCATCATTACTTATTGCTTTTTGAACGTTTGTGAAAGGTTTAGGATGTCTGATCAAAAATGACACCCAAAACTGCCTTTCAGAGTGGGTATTAAAATTCGAAATTTATCCGTTACTCGTAATGTATATCAAAATAAACTATCACTTTTTTATAATGACTTGTATACATGTCAACTGTTACTTTAGTTGAAATCAATTGTGATTTCATGCAATTTCATAGTTTTATTTTACGCAAAAAATAAAGGAAAAACTTTAAAGAAAACCTAGATTAATTCTTTTCAAAAAAGAACGAAGTGAGAAGCTCTACAACAATAACTATTATTGGATTTTCTGTCATAGTTTAGTTTTGTAGTGTTTTTTTCAAATCCAAGAAATCTTTATTTTGCTAGTATTTCTATTCTTACATTACTTTAAGACCATTAACTTAACCGCCGTTCTGGTAGTTTTAGTGAACAAAATTAAGAAAATTAAAAAAATCCTAAGCTAAGCAAAATTAAAATTATTCAAATTCGAAATTTAGAAATTCAATCAAGTATTATTGATTAATAAATTTTATTTTTTTTAAAAAACTTACTTATCAATAATAGAAAAATATTTTAAATTAAACATTGACCAAATATTACAATTATAACTTTATTTCAATTAAATAAATAATTTTTTCAAAACAATCATTCTAGTTTACACATTTTTGACATTTTATTCAATAGCTAATCAAATGCACCCACGGTGAAGGCAAAAAGAGGGACTTGTAACCCTTGAACAAATATTATATTTTTAAAAATAAGAAAATATTATTTTGATAAGAAATTTAGAAATCAAAATGGGATGATTATTAGATACGAAAATATAAAAAAAATCACAAATATTTATTATTATTAAAATTTTACAGTTGCCCAGACGGGACTTTTTCTGATTGCTTGTTAGCTGTTTTTTTTCTGCAGCGACGCGGGTCGCCAGTCGGTCCTCACTACATGTGAGCTCAATACTTTAGTTAGTTCAAGCACATCTAACACAAGCATGGACTTACAATTCTTCTGCAGACTATATTTTAGATAAATAGGCTGAGAAAAACCACGATCAGAATTCTTAAAATGATTTTGGAGAAAGGAAATATTCTGATACCTTTTTCTTCTTAAAAGTTTAAGTACCATAAAAATGGATTAATAAAAAATCAATGAACAAAAGGAATTTAAGATTTTAATCATTTTTTAATTAAAATTTTTTTCTTTTGCTTCCCCTCAAAAAATCTTGTTGGCGACTATTTAGATAACTTATTCAAAACTACAAATCCTATTCATTAAGGACCTTTGAATATTTTGTCCTGATGATCCTAGACATCGAGCACTGAAATTTTCCGTTAGATTTAATGTATTGCTATATTCTTAACGACTTTCTTTTTTGCGTATAGTTCTATTACATCAATATTATATTTGACTTCTGTTTTTTATCAGTATATAATTATAGTTTGTTAAAATAAGTTGTTATTTGTAAAATGTAAAAGGAAATTACTCGAATCCGAAGTTGTTGATTAGAGAATTACCAAGCCAAGTAAAAATTGGCATTTACATTTACCTTTTGGTAAATCTTTTCAAATGTTAAATAATGAACAAAAAACGAAACTCATCCATTTTAAAATATATTTAGAGACAATATATTTCGACGGAACAACCGTAATCTTCAGGTCACTAATTAATTGTGATGTTAATATTGATAATTTCAAAATTCTGTGTAAGCATTTTGACAGTTATTGGGAAAGAGTGTCATGTGAAGCATTGTTAATTAGGTCACGTTGTCCTAAAATCAATGTTCAATCGGCAGTCTCAACCAGCTTATTGAGAATTTTTGATTAGCATGATTTGTATTGCAAAATATATATTGCATAATATAACAATATAATATTGCACAATCATTATTTTTGTATTTATATCCAGGTGAATTGATTATTAATTAGTGACCTGAAGATGACGGTTGATCCGTCGAAATATATTGTCTCTAAATATATTTTAAAATGGATGAGTTTCGTTTTCAATAAAAATTTTCATCCGGATTTCATTTTATCAATAATTAATAAAAATTTTCATTTATGCAAGACAAATTCAGGTGTTATCAGCTTGAAAGTATTAATGTTATTCTGTTTCAAATTATAAGCATTTCAGTATTCCTTTATTAATGTGTAAGTTAAAAATCCGTTTTGGCAATGACCTTTGTGTGTGTTACTTATAAAAGAAATAAATTTTATTTTTAAAATATTTATTTTTAATTTTTATTATTAATTTTAAAAAAATGTTTAAAATGTTGTTTGAATGAAAACTTGTAAAGCGGAAACAGTACAAAAATTTTTAAAATATAAAAATCAATTGTTATTTTGTTAACTAAATATTCATGAAATCGTTCATCTTCAAGCTTGACATTGCGGTAGCCAAATCTAAGTCAAGTTTTAGAAAGTAATATATGACGAACACAAAAATGATTCAACAGGGTTCTATCACGGAGATTTAGACCTTCAGTTTGAGAGAATCAATTTCTACTACTATTAAGAACACCAATTTGACTTTTCATATTTTTATTTAAACAACAATTTTGATTGTCCTTAAGACAATCTTTGTCAAAGCTTTCCTACGATTACATTCTAAACTAAATTAATTATCGAATTAATTCTTATTATTTTTTTAGCAAATAGTTAAATAAATATTTTATTAAAATATTTACTCAAAACTTATTGGATAATAATTAAAATGATTATTAATTATTTAAAAATATTAATTTGATTTATTTATTAAAAATTGTAAAAACTAATTAACTTATTTAAAATTTTAAAATTATTTGAAATTAAAAATAAATTTAAACATACCATATTGTCAGATAATAATAATTCAAATATTAATCATCCATCTGGGTAGGAGAGACACATTTCCAAATCAACATACACATTCAAACACAAAACATCAAACATTCAAAATATTCCTCACAACTACAATGAAGCTTTTGGAGGAAAATATGTACCTCGAGCAATCCTCATTCCACATAGAGAACGAGAAACGGCTTTCCTAAGGGCCAAAATTAATGATTGGCCGAAAAATTCGGACCAGATAGTCAAATAATATAAGTCAAATATTATCCCTGATATTTTTTATAATTCTTATTGTATTACAACATTTTTCATAAGGCTATTAACTTAATAGAAGCCATTAGTCGATATGTAGAAAGGATGTTATGTATTTGTTACCTATATTAAAATATTGTTTTGTGTGATACTTCCAAATGTATTTTTAAGTCAACATATCGTTTATATTTTATCGAAATGTACCTTTACTCTTTTCTGAATCTTCTTCTTGTCACTGTCAATGATTCTTTTTCTATTTATATTTCGTAATCTAATTATATATAATATAATTAGACGCAAAAAATGCATAAAAGCACTGATGAAAATATAAATCAATATAACTTGATATTAGTAGAGGAAATTGAAGAACTTATTCGTAAAACATCATTACTCATAAATGCATCTGGAATGTTGTTTAACAATTTGTACGTATTTATTTCACTCATGTAACATTAAATGATTTATTTGATATTTATAACCCAAATAAGTGATAGTTTTTCTTCGGTAACTTTGGATTTTCGTTCACTTAAAAATATTTTTCACCGGAAAGTTCACTTAAAAAATTAAACAATATTGACTTTGCAAATACTACGATAAATAGTTTTAAATCAAAATTCTATGTTAATACATGTTAATTCTATGTTAATAGTAGAAAACATATCAAAACGTCTTTCAACATAAGCAGTATGAGCTTTCTTTTTAGAGGAGAGATTTTACGTCGCCTAAGTATTATTTTTCCACAACTTCATCCTTGTCAATTATTTATTTTTATTTTATATAGATCATTTTTAAAAGAAATGTTTTGATTGAAATTATGACTCAAAACTGTAAGAGTCAAAGATTTGAAATTTTCGCCAGTCTCAAGATTGCTATAACAATTTTTGATCTACAGTAATCTTCGTGGTAAGCCGATGAGCTGAAATACCCATCCTTGACTCGAATCGAGTGTAAAATGGGCCGCGCTTGAATGTACCGTCCTGTTGGTTGACATCGATAACGCAAACCGTACTGGTTAATGTCGATGGATTTATATCAAGGTTGCTTAAACTTTTTGTCGTTGAAGGCCACAAAGCAATAAGTCTTCTGGTACCATGGCCGCATGAATTTCGAAGTGATTATTAAACCATGTGTAGCCGGCTTACCGAAAATGTGGGCACATACAGACAAGACGCTATTGCCTACCATAAGCCATGATACTGCACAAACATTTGATATATATGACCACTCTACACTTAATGCCAATAAACAACTTTTTCGGTAAAATTCTATTTTATCAGATTTTGAATAATAAATCCTTTTTAAGTATTTAAGTATTTTAGCATTTAAGTATTTGAACAACAAAACATATTTTATCCTTCTATCACTAAGGTATTTTCAGGTATTGTTGTAATGGTTTTCAAGAAATCCTCTTAAATGGCGTTTCTCTGGACATTGTTTCGTTCTGAAGAACTCAGTTTTAAAAACAGTAAATGCTTCACTTTTCAGCAAAAATATCTTTTTAATTCGATGTTTAGAACAAATAATGAGTTCTCTCAAGGTTGCCAAATCCATAAATAACAACAGGTAGATTAAGTAGGAAATCTGTTTATCCATTCTTTCTACATAACTTCGGAGAAATCCCTTTGAAAGCAAAAAGTAACTTTTAGTCAAGACAGTGATTCTAAAATTCCGAAATTTATCGTATTTGACATGACAAGAAGAACTACTACTATCTATAGGAATCTACATGGAATATTATTTGCTGACAGGGGCAGACATTTACATGTGAAGCGGTTAACTGTAGAGTAGGTAATTACATTTCTTCAGGGTAATGAATAATCGTATGTCTATACATAATTTGTGGTGTTATACCAATTACAGACTCTCCCGATATCTATCAATTAATTCAGATGCTAATTATTAAGAAAATAACACATCAATATTTATGGATATTAAAAACAAAAAGGATTTTCAATAATGGGTAAATAAATGACGTCACATTTCAAGGAGGATGTGGTCTGGCATTATATAATGATTCGTGACCTAAGGGACGAGGAAGTAAGGTCAATTTAGCACGAAAAATCCGTGACATACTTTTATTGATTATTCTAAGATCATTTTACAGTATAAAATTCTTTCTTATATTATACTAAAAATAATATAAAAAATATTTATTTTACAGAAAAAGTTTTATCATGACATCTATATTTATTTGATAAAATTAATATAATTTTTGTTTAATCTCAATCACCGCCCGGAATATTATCTAAAGTTATTGTATTAAGTCATGTGGATATCATTTGGGGAGGACAAGAGCTGCTTTGACTCGCGGCAATTTGAGCAACAATCCGCTCTCGATCTACATTCTCTGTAGAGTTGTCTGTCTCATTTTACGAATTCATTTTTATATTTCCTATCTTTCTGGAGAACTTACAAATGTAATTACGCTTTGAATATGAATTTATTCTTCAATTTCGAATCTTATTGTATTTAAACTTTATGGAATGATATCTATAGTATCTTTATTGATCTCGTCTTATGTTACAATGAATACATAAATACATTTCTGTTAATTAATAATAAATATAAATAATAGCATGGTCATTCCATGATCAAGTACTTGATCAATACTTGTGACCCCGATATGGCTAAAATATCGACGTGACATTATTTCAAAGATATACGGATTAATGTCGAGACAACGACCAAGAAAAATTCTTATTTGTCAAAAGTTTTATAAAAACACTTTAAAAATCTGTCACGTGTAATTTACGGTATTTTATGGTAATAAATTCACATCTCATTAGAAGGTTAAGTTAAAGTATGTTTACGAACAACTATTGTAAAGTTTATTTATTGAGAACTTTTCGTCAATTAATCATATTTTACTAATGTATACACCATATTTATCAATTTATTATAACACTGATTTCAATAATGTTATCCCTGTTAAAACAATTAGCCTATGGAGTTGTAAAAATTATTGGTAAAATAACTTTATTTGAGAATGTTTCAATGAGGTCAGGTGTTAAATTGGCCATTCTTTTGTATAAAAATTTCGAGAAATGATGGTAAAATGATAATATCAAAATTAGGAAACCATTTTTCACATTTCGTTTCAGTAATTCATTTTGGGGAATTATCCAGTGCAATCATCAGGCTAAATTAACATTAGTTTCATGGCTTATACATCAAATGTATGATTATGCAATATAGAATATCATAAGGTTCCATAACGTTTCTCTTTGAAGACATTTAACAGTCAAGTTGAACGTGAGACATGAAAATTAATTTTCGGATCTACTAATCTTATAATGACTCAAATGTTCACTCTATCCATATATTTTTCAAACTAGAAAAAGACCCGTCATATATGACGGAAGAGCTGAATTTTCTTCTTTGAAAGTTTCTGTTTTAATTATAAAATCATAATTATAATTTATATTTAAATTCTAAAATATTTCAATTTAAGTTTCATTCACAATTTTGAATAATTCATATAAATCATTAGGGTGTGTAATGGAAAATAAGAGCGATTTGATTTCTATTTTCCATTATCTAAATAAATTAAATAACACAAAATAATCTGGAAAATTTATTGTTTACAATGATCAAGATAAGGTCGTTTCAAG
>MQRK01095579.1:0-11103 GCA_001938485.1 Girardia tigrina
ATTCTTTCTTTACATAAAATAATTTTTAAATAAAATTAATATGTAAATAAAAATTAATACTAAAACTACAAAATCTGAATTTTAAAAATAAAATCACAAAATAATGAAAAATTTGTTCGTATAATTGTTTATTAAAAAACATTAATAAAAAATTATCAATTTAGAACGAGGTCGAATTACGAGAGTTTCGCTGAGAGTTGTCCAAAAGACAATTCTGATTGTAATGAAAATAAAAGTTTGAAAACCCATGTTGGTGTTCTTAATAAAAATGAAATAAGTTTTAAAAAAAATTTAGAGTAATAATAATATTTTAATTAAATTGGGACAATTTTTTATAAAAATGAAGTTTTAAAAAATTCACAATTAAATATCATCTTCGAAGTTAAAGAATATTGTAAAGAAGATTTTGATATATTTTGTAACACTATTTAAAATAAAATCATAATACTTTTTAATGTATAAAATCAATATTAAGTAAAATAAATTTTAAAAAGAATGCAATTTTATTAAAATCAAATAAAGTTTACAAAATTATGACTTCCAATTTTAATCACGAACCTAATATGTACCAAACTAAAACTCACCAAGTGAGTAACAAGGGAGAAGGTATTTTTATTATAAATTATTATAATTGCATGTTTTAAATAAATTTTGTTTTCGGCCATAATTAGGAAAATAAAAATTCGAAAGTTAATTGATTTTAAAGATAATATATGAATATTGATGAAACAATTAAAAAAGCATGGCAAAATAAAGGGAACAGTAAAAAATTACAATCTTGAAATCACATATGAAAAACGCTACGAACTTTCCGGACAACCTAATAAATTATTAGATATTATTACCATTACGCTAAAATGTGTAATGGTAACTTTATTAAAGAATAAATTTCAGAAAAGTTCTTTGAGAAGATTATTTGATCATGTAAAAAATATTGCGATGATGAAACATCATTTTTTGACAATTTAACAAAACTGTACCAAACTAAAACTCACCAAGTGAGTAACAAGGGAGAAGATATTTTAAAGCGTTTTGGGTTGTTGGGAAACTAACTTTGTTTTCCCCGCAGATGACTTAATTATATTTTTTCACAGTTCACATCCTACTTAAGCCGCATAATCATTATATATTTCGACAGTTAATATAATATAGGTTGTTTATCAAAAAGTTTGTTAGATTCCTTGCAATAATTTTGGTTTGGTACCCTATCATGCATTCTGCGATGAATTACCCATTTACTTTATTCTTTAGATTTGGCACCTTCGGACTATTACTTATTCTGGTCTCTGCATATTTTTTTATGGGAAGACCTTCACTTCAATTCAAGACGTCAAATATCACTTGGACCAGTTTTTGGCAACAAAGATTGGAAGTTATATGAGCTTGAAATCAATCTCCTGTCCGAAAGATACTAAAAGGTTTTTACCAAAATGGAGATAATATACTTTAATAAAATGTTAATACACTTAAAAATCGTGTTTCATTTTCACTGTAAAAACGAAATGATTTTCAGAAACAATATAGAAATATTCGTGCGATGACTTGTTATGAAGAACCATCTCGGATTATGTATAACTGAAAGTGTTTTCAACAAAATATGCATGCAGAAAATATAATATGTAATTTTTTTAATATTGAGTTGAACAGTAATTCCTGTGAGTGTTTTGGAACAAATAATGAGTGTTCTTTCTATTAAAATGAAATTTTATTCAATGGTTTATACGCCGTATGATCAGTGATCACTTACCATCTACCTGTTTTTTCAGCGAAACCCTAAGACATGTGCATTTGACAAGCTTCCGTAGAATAGACGTTTTTGTTATGAAACAAATTATGCAAAGTCCTGAATAAATGTTACTATGAAGATACAATGTCCTGTGGATATGGAGAAGACATTTATGTATCTCAGACAAGCTCCAATATATTTTTCCGTGTCATCAAAGATACGTAAAATTTAGATTTGTCATTATAAGATGTACGCTCTTTTAATCCAGCACCGTAAGTTTCTGTTAAATTTTCTGGTATCCAAAATAATAGCGATCTATAAATTCAAGTAGATTCAAATAAGATTTAATTTATGTTTGGATATTTTCGATATTTCAGCGATACCAAGCATTGTGTATTGTTTATTATTTTTAACTAATTCATTTGCTTTAGTCTAATTAACCTTCCTAGGGTTTCATGACCATTGCTTATTTTCTAAGCTAAAGTTTTCAGTTCGAAAAAATTACCAACAACCATCTAACTGTTCACTGGTGTAAAATATCATACTTTAAAATGTTTGGGACCTGTTTCATTGGTAACCTGTATTAAGCCAGTCGAACATACCTCCACGCGGTGTCCCTGTGAAACTAGAGCTCTCTTCCCTAGGCTAAAATGTCCGAAGCTTGCCTTGTTTGGGTGCTGACCAACATAGGATGGAGGACAAGGGCTCGCAATCCACCTCCGTAAAATGCATGCTGTTTTGAGTGGGATTATGGAAATTCGTAATGGTGATAGCCATAATCAGTTGACAGCAAGTGAGTTTGCCTACACAATGATACAACCGATTCAACTTCTGAAATGTTCTATGGGCTATTAGCCCAGGGTCAGTGCCGCATGCGCAATCATGTGTAGCCAACGGGTGGAGGAGGCCTACTTTAAAATGTTACCGCTTAAAATATATGCATATGCCATAACTTTGGAACAAAACTCCATACTGAAAACTAATGAAAGTGACATAAAAATTCGATTATATATGTCTGTTCAACACGAAATTCGTATTCAAAACGTTCTTTACTATTATAACATCGTTAGTCATGAATCTATTTAAAATTATTTTACTTTGAATTTTACGCAATTTATAAATTATTACACATTTTTTTATTTTCTACAATATTCTTCTCGAATTAAACTTCAAATGTTCGATAACGATAAAAGGTTTATCAAAGGATAAAACACCCGAAAATATGTCAATTTATATAAAAAACCTAAAGTTGATTTAAATGTTTAAAACAGGCCATGGATAAGCTTGCATTACTGTTTGCTCAGTGAAAATAGCAGAAGGAATGAAAATGAGCACGTCAATTGTTCATAACACTTTTTATAAAACTTTTTCCAAATATTTTTATATTAAAATAATCAAAATTGTTTAAGAATAAGTCCAAATCTATTTTGGAATAATCGTGAAATAAAAATACGATACAATTTCTTTCAATTATCTTTGATTATAACTATTTATTATTATTTTATTTGGTTTATTTATATTATATTATTTTTCATACTTAGTTCTTCGACAGAAAAAATAAATGTCTATAATATCAGTTAAAATTTTTTACTATAATAGAAAGATAAATGTTAAAAAGAAACATAAATATTATTATAATAGAACAAAAATTGTAATAAAGATTAAAATTATCTCTTTCCAAAAGAGCTTCTTTTAACAATTTCCATTAATATTTATTTATTTAATTACTATAAAATTATTATATATTTTTTTTAAATTGTGATAATACAAATATAATAATTTTTTTAAAGAGAAAAGAGAATAAAATATCGTGTTTATTTATCTGTAAATTTTAATTAATTAAGAAAAATATAATTTTATAATTCTAATTCGTTTATTTTCGTCATTTCTAATTAAAAACAAATTTACTGACAAAAGAAAACTTTTTTTAGAATAATTATATTTGCTTTGTGGTCTCATATAAAATAAAGCAACATATGTTAATTGGTTGTTTAATATAATTTTCTTAAGTTAAAATTATAAATTATTAAAATAATCCCATTTTAATTTATTGTCGAATTTGGCTGAATGATAAAAATAAAATTGTCTCAAAATGCGTTGTCTGATTTAAAATTTACGCCCATAAATTTTGTTTTATATATTTATTTTTTATATTCGAATGAAGGCTGAAATTAACGAGTTTTATTTAACAATGAAATTTAGAACAAGTAAAGGTTAAAATTGAGTTAATCCCATTGACAGTGAAAGGTTTTGTCTTATAGATTGATTGTTGTTTTGTTGTAAATTGTAATTAGTATCATATGTCTTCGTTACCTTGATAACACTGGGTAACAAAAAAATATTTTTTGAAAATTGTCCAGCGTTTTCCAGCTGAATTAGACTAAATTTGATGCTCTGATTCCGAAAATGACCTTGGTTTTGCGCAATCAGTTCAGGTTTTTTTGTTAGAGAAATTTTTAAAAAATCGATTTTTCTTAAAAAGATTTCTACGGATCATGAGCAAAGAAACCCCTGACGATATTTTACGTTTTCTTCAAGAAGTAAAAGTTCACGTATCCAAATTCATTCAGTTTTTATTTAGTCTATTAAATTTGATAATTATACATAATATAAGTACAAAATGAGCGTTACTTGAAACAAAAGTTCAGAATTCAAGGCATAAATCGGCGTTTCTTCAATTCCTGTGTGTGAGCAGCTGCTGGTTTGTCTCTCTTCAGTGACCAGCAATGGTCCGCCATCATGACTACGCCCCACTTCCCTTGGTACCTCTCCTCCATTTAGCGCATGTCCTGATGGAAACTTACTGCCTGCTCGTCGCTCATCGCCCCAAGGTTTTCAGAAATGTTTTCCATGTGTAAGAACTGAAAGTGCATCTTTATATTCATCAAGAAACTGAGTTTTTGAAAAGCCTCTATCATGCTATTGATGAGTCTGAGGTGGTTTGAGCCCTTTGTGTTCCACAGGAAGTTGTTCCCCCTGCACACACGATTTCCAAGCGACGCACTCTGGCATTTTCATGGTGCTTTGGAACTCTATGTTCTTTATGAGCTGCCGTATGTGTGGGCCATCGATAAAGCCAGCCTTCAGCTTCTCAATAGTCAGTCGAAAAAAGGCTCAGTACAGGTAGTTGAAGTACCTCCAATCCTTGTCCAAAGCGCGCGTAAACTGTTTTCTTAATCCAAGCTTCATGTAAAGCGGTGGGATGAAATCCTCTCCCGGTCAACAAGAGGTTCGTTTATGATGTTTCTGGTCCCAGGTACTAACTGCTCTCGCGCTAGCCATTCTTTCTTTACATAGTCCTGGGCTCTATCTCGACTGTCTCATACACACATAAAGCATGAGTACTTCGTGAACCTGGACTGCTGACCAAGTAGAAAGTTCACCATCTTTAAGTCGACGCAGATCATTTATTGGTGCTGATCATATTGGATTTTGTCGAGCAAGTACTTCACTGCTTCATTGAGAGATGGGGAGTGCGCAAGAGAGATTGAGGTAAACCGGTTTCCGTTATGGAGGAGTACACACTTAAATATAGGTCAAGTAGGGCTATGGCTTTGTCTCAAAAAGTTGACCTGATAGAGCAAAATCAATATAATATTCAGACTCAGAACACCAAAATTCGTCTAAATCGGCCGAGAAATATATGAAAATTTTTTGGCAGTTACCCATTGTAATAAATCTGCCTGACATTCGAAAACTGCTTTTTGTTTTTTATGTTTCAATAAATTGAAAAATATTCTAGACAAACTTCTTACTTAATATTTTCTATTTTTAATTGAGTGAATGTGGAGTTTACTTTGTAGAAAGAAAATTCATCTTGAAAAGCTTTTTGTAACTCCAAGATATAAAGACTATAGGATGACAGTTTAGAAAAAAATGCTTAGGTAGATCATGGTTATTTATTTAACCTCTTATGTGAAAAGATTGTGATAATAAATCTAATAAAGACGAAGGGCCTGCTTATTTCAACAAAGATGTGAAGTACTATATTGGTGCAATAATTCTAAATCCTTACATTCGGCAAGCAAGTTTTGTTCAGTATTCACCGGGCTCTCAAGGCCTGACTCTAACATATATTTTTTATTTTTGTAATACTTAAAAGAATATGTGTCAGAAGAACAATGATAACCATTTTTTATTATTCAATTTGTCATATATTCTAATCATGATCTATGTACTTTTTTGAATGATAAACATTTTTGAGTCTCATATGAACGGTGTTTCATTGTCGTTCAAGGAGTATGTAACGAAATTTGAAACATATTCTATACAACCACAAATTATACAGAATTATTGTTACAATAAACTTTGTTTATGGAAATCTATGATACATAAACAAACAGAGTCGGGGTTATATTTCGTGAAAATGTACACCAATGTACATTCGATGATTTCGAACTCATATGAATCGATTTTAGCATAATTTTAACACACTGTACAGAAATATAGAAAATCTCCTAATTTTATATATATTCTTATATTTATATAAAAAGTAATTCAATCAAAAAAAATATATTTTAGAATTTATATTTTTTTAGAAATATATATTTTTAGTAAACGATATTGGTTGAAAGATATAATTTCTCAAAATAAAATATATTTTCTTATTTATAGGAAAAATAAAATTTTTTTATGAAGACTATCGTGGCTTAACTTTGCTCATTATGATTTTGTTGTAGTGTCTAATTAATAGAGATTTACAGAACTGCCAATAGTAATGAGGATTGTAATTGTTATGACAACTAAATATGCATTGAAATTCCTCATTATATACGATTGGTGTATTAATTTTGTCGTTTAAAGTTAAAGTTTTATTAACTTTAAATAAATCCAACAGTAATTTGATAAATAGTCAAGGATGCTAAACGCGCGTGAACCACCGGAAGTCCGTCTTTTAAACAATATTAATCTCATTGTTTGATGAAATTTATATTTAAATATTCAATGTTTATATTAAAAGATTAAAGCTTTAGAAGCTTTAATTTGCCAAAAAATATTGTGTGATTTTTATAAACACTTTTTTACTGATTGATAATGAAAAAACTGTCATATTTGTAATAAATAAATTTTTGTATTTGTTATGATTTTTTAGGTAATGTTTTAAAAAAATTTGAAATAATAGTATCATTTTAAATTTTAAAAAAATCAACAACTAAATATAGTTTATGTTAACCATGATAAAATTTCGTAAATATAATTGAAGAAAATGAAATTATTTAATCGTCTGAAATTAAAAAAAATAAAATGAATTATTAATACTATATTTATTTTTGTTATACCGGTTTAAGATTTATGAAATAAATAGTTCCTCAAAATTAAAAAAAATAAATGAATTTAATTTGGAATAAATTTGTTTAAATAAAAAGTATTAGACATTTTTAGACGATTAATAAAAATTAAAAAAACTGATGTCGGCTTTTAATATCGACAACGTGGAAGATGTTCCAAAAACATCTAACAATATTATTTATAAATAATAAAATTAATTAAATATTCAAAATTCATTGAATATTCAAAATAATAGGTTGAATAATCTTTTGATTTCCAAACGTACTTTGATAAAGGAATTAACTAACAAATCAATAAATCTTTTCAAAATGAGAAAGATTAATAAATAAAACAGATACTTCCCTATTCATGGCCCCCTAGGTGTCCGTTGGAAAAGTATAATTATTATCATTTTTGACGTTTTGTTTTTCGTATGTTGTTAAAAGCATTGAGACAATTATTATTAGAACATTTATTAATATCAGAAAATTCTTTTTATGACAAGCAAATTTGTATCAAAACATAAATCTTATTGTTACTAAATCCTTAGTGTAAAGATGACATTATCCACAAGCACAGTTGACCATATGGTGATGGAACTCCTCACGTCCGCTTTTTTTATTAATTTAGTTTTCTAAGACATCTCTTTGCGTGTGAGATGTCGTATTATGAAGAGTAGTTGCACCTCTATTCAATAAATTTAAAGATTTTGTACTTTTATTCGTACGTCTAAGCTTGAAATGTGTATTTCTATGACATTTAGATTCACAAAATAATTAAATAATCGCAGATTATGAAAACAAAACACAAATTTGCATAATTTTTGAAAAAAACTACTCAAAAAACACACAAATTATCAATTTGATAATTACAATTAAATCACGTTATGATTAAATTTCTATTACAACTACAAACTGATGGTTAATGTACAAAAAGATCAATGAATGCTAAAAATAATAGCTACAAAATAATCAAAAATAGTACTTCATTTGTAAATTTTATATGATTCATTAAAGTAATCATCTTAAATCACTACAAGACATGTATAAATATATATTCACTGTCAATCTATCCGTAACACATTTTATTCAAATCTGGCGACCACATTGTCGACCACGTTTTGGTGCAGTAGTGAGTTGAAATTTGGAAAACAAGCTCATTCTCCATGATAATAATACATTCAATAGTTATTTCAACGCTACTCAATGATTTTGATAAAATATGAACTCATTTTATTGGAATTCAAAATTTTGATTATAAAATATCGTTTATATTAATTTGACCTTCTTATCAAAATGTTTAATTCTAACTATTCGAATGTGAGTAGTAAATTAGTACCATTTTTGCTAGTCAACCAGAAAATTAAATGAAGAAAGTTAAGAATTTGGCGAATTCATAAATTTTTGAATATTTGTGTAACACGCGAAAAGTTTATTTTCAAAACAATGTTTAATTGATAATATTCAAACAAAATATTTATCAAAAAGCAAATATTAAATATTTCAAATAATTAAAATATCTGATATCCAACAATTTGAAAATCAAAAAATATCTAAAATATTTAAAATCAGAATTTTATTGAGAATATTTTTTATAATTAAAACATATTTTCTAAATAATTAATTAAAGTTAATTATTGAAAACATTATTTAAAATTTTTTTATTGAGAAGAATTTTATAAAATAAAATATTTTCTAAATAAATTAGAGTTGAAATTTTTAAAAATAAAAGTTATTAAAAAATAATTTGTTTCATAATTCAAGTTAAATTAAAGAATAACTCGAAAATTTAAAAAAGGAGTAAAATCAAATAATATAACTCTAAAATTAATTTAACATTGAAACATATAGCTAAATATCGAAAGTAAAATATTATAAGTTTAAAATAATGATTAAAATAAGATAAGTTAGTAAAAATATTAGGAGTTTAATTTTATGAAAGTCTTTAATAAAGTCACAAATTTATAATATTAAAATTTGTAATAAATAACGTATAAATATTTATAATTTAATTTAAATTTATATATTGATGTTATTATTTAGCAATTTCGATATCTGATTTGTGCAAAATAAGAAAACATTGTTCCTTAAAGAATTGTTTAAAAATAGTTAATTGTTATAAATATAAATATGTTGTACTAGGAACTCTATCGTTGATCACGAACCCCTCAAAGAACATGGAACGACAAATGACGGAGTCTCCGCTTCGAAACAGTCAAACGAGCATCATGTTTCAAAAAAATAATACCTCAATAATATGAATAAAGTAATATTATAATTTATAATAATATAGAGTCAATGAGAAAGAAATATTTATGATTAATTCTATGTAAATCAAGATAATAAAAGTAAATACGTTCATCAAAAGTATTATTCATGGCTCTTAATTTAATACTTAAACAATATATCGATTCAATTTAATGTTTATCACGGTTAGTCAGAATTAAAAGTGCAAAATACAAAAAAAACTTAAATAATTAAATATTATTTCTAAACGCTTTGTTTCTTTTCAATCAAAACACAAATCAGACACACAAAATGTCTAGTAAAGTAAGCGTTGATTCTGTGGTGCCAAATATCAGTTACCATTAGTGCTAAATATTTCAAATATTTTTTCATCATCGACTTTCAATGACGCGTCATCAATCGGCTGCACCGAGGATGAAGGACGACTGCCGTGCAATCGCCGAATGAGGTATGCACACACGCGTGCATTATGTCATGACTCACGTACTGACACGTGTTCGTGTGTGTGTGTCTATTTGTGATTGTGTGTGTGTTCGTGCCATTTTGGCCCGCTTAATGCTGGTCAGGTATTTGATTTCTATCTCGTAGAATCTCTACGAAAATTTCTACAGATCTTGAGCGACTTAATATTTTGGCACGTTAATTCGTTAAATAATCATTTTCATGCATTAGTATCTTGATATATAAATAGTAAATTGATTCCTAAATTTACCTTATTTTTTCCAACTGATCGATACTGTCTTCTATCTTTATCAGAAATGACATTTGAATATTGTAGAGAGATTTGTGAAGTTGTCTTTGAAATTCGATGGAATGATTGTAGAGATCGTTCCATTTGTTGGTGATGATTTTCAGTTTGTCTTTGATCGAAATTTTGAATTGATCTGTATTATCAATGGAAACCATTTCTAAAATTGCATTTCCTTTCATCAGAATTATTTGAATGGAATCTTGATGTTTCGTTAGTTTTTCCATTAGAGACTAGGAAAAAAAGGAAAGAGGAAATTACAATATATTTATGTATTATTTAATTAAATCACTTTTATTGTTAATCATTCTGTAAGAATAACTTATAAAATAAATATTAATCTATCAGAAATAGTTGACAGAATATAAAAATAACTTTTGTGTAAGAAAAAAAGTATCGTTTTCTACGATAAACAAGTTGTAGAATTTTCTGAAATTACATACGGTAAACATATATTACTCAAGTTCTATGTTTTAAAATTTGGGAACTTCCATTGTTCGGTTTTTTAATTATTATTTTACATTTTGAATCTATAAGGTTATACTTGAAGGTGTGTTTATTCTTGGTAATGTATGGTGTTAGGAATTAAAAGATAAAGGGAAATTTGTGAATTAGTGAGGAAATGAATGAGGAAGTAAATGAGAAATTAATTACCAAAAATGTCTAGAAAATTTAGGAAATAAATTAAATAAAAATTAAGATAAAATTTACCAAATGAATAAAACAGAAGTGCTGGTTAATAAAATTAAACAAAAAGGTTTCTCAAATTATATGTATAAATTAAATTAAGAAAATGAATAAAAAAGTTGGTTTAATAATATTAGTTTTTAGAGTGTTTTAAAAATTGTAGTGAACAGACATATTTAATAAATTCGATGATCCAGGAAATTGGTGGGAGCGTCATTCGGATTTTGTGTAATTGTATTTTGTCGTTCGTGGTAACTTATTGATAATTGTGAATTTCGGACAATTATAAGGTGTGTCCACTAAAAAAGGGCACAAGTTTTAAAACCATCATAACTTTTTAATGTAATATTATTTAATTTCGTAAATTTGGAATTTAAATATTTGTTTTAATAGGTTAAAAATAGTAAAGCAGGTATTTAAAATTTTTG
>MQRK01095686.1:902-14668 GCA_001938485.1 Girardia tigrina
CAAATAAAGAAACCCAAACAACGGGAGAGTTACTACTGCCGGTTCAAAGAGAAATAGAAATTTTGGGGACTATCTTTCGAGTAAAGAAGATAGAATGCGAAGCCGAGAATGGAGAAAAATTATCTTGGGCGCTTTGATGACTTGCAAAAAAAAATACTGTTAATTGTGTTATATCTTAACATTGATTTTTTGAAAAATTTAAAAAAAAAATTTTGTTGTGTTGTTTCTTTTGTTCTATATATTAAAAGAAAATATATCAGATCATTATCAACTCAAATAATATGTATACAGTAATGTAAATATGACAAAACAAATATAAAATCTTTTTTTTTATTTTATTTTATTCAAAATTATCAGATCATGGATCAATAATGTGTATATTATTGTAAATTCAACAATCATGTAAAAAAATAAAAAAAAATTTTCAATTATTAAATCCCTTTTTTGTTGTCCAAATTTATAGATTTATATGTAAAAATAAAAATTATATTTGTAAAGTCAAAAAAAATAAAATCTTTTAAAAAAAAATATTTTGTACATAACCGGTAGTCTTTCAAACATATTCAAATATGTATATAAATATATGTGTATATATGTATAAAAATATATATGTTAAGTCAAAATTATTAAATAAAAAAAAATGAAATAATTTCAAAAAAAAATTAATAAAAAAAAACAAATAATTATAATAAAATTCTTCCCTAGCAATCTTCGGTATCTCGGGTCCGGAGTTTGTCGGTCGGGGTGTTGTACATAATAAAAAAAAAGAGATGAATTTTTTTGGTAGTATTATTTGAATTATTATTATGATTAATATTATTTATTTATTTAATTTATTAATTATTTTAGTTATTGATATTACTTAACTGATAATTTATTATTTATTTTAGTTATTATTATTATTATTACTTAACTGAAATTATTATTAATATTTATTGTTATTATTATTATAAAATTTTATTATTATTATCATTAATTAAAAATTCAAAAAATATATTAAAACTTATATAAAAATAAAATCTTTAAAAAAATTTATTGAATTAAAAAATGTATATTTAAAAAAAAAATTTTATTATCATATAAAAAAAATTATAAAAAAAAATTTAAAAAAAATAAGTAAAATGTACATACCGAAAATTAATAAATTAGACTCATCAGAGATCTTTATTTCACATTTTTCGAGGATTTCATTTTCTTCTTGCATTACTTTACTTTTTATTTTTCGATCTCTCTATAAAATAATATCATTTGTCTAACACAATAATTTTTTCCAATACTTTGTTTCAGTTATATTCTGGTTGTCAGAGAGAATAATGACAAGTCAAATCTGCTACCAATGAGGACGAAATGTGGAGCAGTGCATGCACGCACGGAAAATATTGATGCCATGCATCAAAGAAAAAAATTTGTTTTTCAAAATAATTAAAATGAATGAAATAAAGAGAGGCGACATCATAGACGCCGCCTCAGTGTTGGGGGGACTCGGGGTTTTTTTTGATTTTCCCCATTCATTTAAAATTTTTGAAAGAGAGGCGACATTAGAGACGCCGCCTCAGTGTTGGGGGGACTCGGGGATAATTATTTAGTTTTCCCCGACATGAGAAAGGCGACAAAATATCATTTGAGAAATGAAAATAAAATTAATTATTTATTTCTTCTAAGACAATTTGATTGAAACATAGCTGAAAATAAAACTTTCGCTTTATTTTATATAATCAGATAAATAAACTTATTTGAAGCAAATTTATTTGATTCATAAAAATAAAAATTTAAATTCTTATTTTATTAATATTTACAAAATATAAACTTTTTTTATGATACACAATTAAAACATTTTAAAAATATTATGATAGAATTGGGTTACATTCATTAGAATTATAGTCTTAAATTAATTAAATTTTAATCATTAATTTCTTAAATGAAATATAAATTTGTGTATATATTTCAGTTTTCCCTGCGTCTTTATTTTTTTTATCAATTTTAGTATCCATTATTACTTTCATTATTACGATTTTTATATATATTCATAGTTTAGAACTTTCACAGAGTTGAATAATTGTCTTTTAGAAAAATAATCCCCTTTTGAGTAATATATCTTTGCAAATTGTATTATCTCTTTATATGACTATTATTATGCTTAGTACTATGATTATTATTATCACCCTTATTATGATTATTGGCGGAATATCAATCTTTTCTTAATAACCCATTTGATCCCTTGAATTGCTTTTTTACTCTAATTTAAATATCGAGGACGATATTTCTCCAAAAGGGGAAGATTTGTTGGGGTTCCGGAAAATATAAATTTAATTTTTAAATCCAAAAAAATTTTAAATAATTCGTTGGTTTAAGTTCATAATTTTTTGATTATTATAATAGTATTTTAATAAAATTTATAAATATTTGTAAATATTTTGAGAATTGTTTTAGTTATTCAGTTTCAAGGTTAGGAAAAATTAGTATATAAGCAATAGTTATTTCAGTTGCAACTCACATAAATTATTACTCAAAGAAAATTTAGAAGCCTGAATGTAGGGTAATTTTGATTTTTAATAATATTAGGTAAAAATACAAGTATCCTGTAAAGGAGAAAAGTTAGGGTTATAAATTAAAATTGAAACATTACGAAAATATCAGTATCCTGTAAAGGAGAAGTTAAGTTTTCAATAAAATAATTTAGCATTGCTCGAACTAAAAAGTTGTTGTAATTGTTCAATTGAAGTTTGATGTTTGAATTGAAGTGTACTGAAAAAGTTGAATTTATATTTGTACTTCAATTGTTGTTGCAGAATAAATTATTATTAAAAGGTCTTGTTCATTCTTCATATATTATTGTTGGAAGAAACCTTTTGTTTATTTGGAGTCAGATTAGTAGTTGATTATAAAATAAAAATCAAACGAGATTTTAATTGAATACCCAACAATATATAACAAGGTTATATGGTAATTTTAAAGGTTGTTAAGGTAAATTTTGATAGTTGGATATGGTAAATTTGATACATGATATGGTGATTTTAATGATATCGTTGATGAGGTATTTTGAAGGTTGATATTGTATTTTTGATGGCTTTTACCTAGGCTGAGGTACATTTGATAGTTGATAGTATGATGATAAGTATGGTTGATAAGGTAGTTCTTATAGTATTTTATATATTATTCAACATTTTCTGTATTTTTTTTACATGTTCAGCCATGTATTGATATGATGATTCCAATACGTTGACATGATGAATGCATTACATTGACATGAAGGATGCATGACGATATCTCCTTGGATACGGCCATGTTTTGAATGGTCGATACGATATTGATTGATAACATAGTATAATATTATATAATATTTGCACACATAATGTGCATATGTTCGAAAAAGCACTATGTATTGATTTTTTCAAGAATCTAAGATCATATTCCGACTATTTACCTATGGGTTTCTATCTATGTGTTCAGACAGATTTTCGATATTTTACTTCCTTGGACCTGTACACCCTATGGGAATTCGGCACCACTTTACACTATATTATATTAAAACATGAATATATTGCACTTTGTACAATTATGAACTAATTGATTTTGTACACTTGTACTAAGCTTAATTAGGTTGCCTGGGCTACCTAGGCTGCGGTATTGATTAGTACATGTGTAGTATTGATTTTTGCACTTTTTGTGTAATTTTGACGGTTTTAACATGTTTTCCATGATTTTTAATATGTTTTCACAGTTTTAATGTAAATGTCGACCAATGGTCAATCTGTTATCAGATTCATAGTTTTTCTTTAGTCTTTCCTGTACAATCTTTTATCTCGTGTTTTGACATTTACTTCGATCCATATGCAATCATTATAATTAGTATATAGCACATTATGACATATGTGGTGATGTCATTCCTAACCATATTTAATAATATTGAACTTCAATAATGTCACATCTCATGACATCACTAGAGTTCAAATTCCGGTGATTTTATATGTCATGACATCACCTAAATATGCAATTGCAAGGTCAATTTCAATTGCATCAACTGACCCCAAGACATATTATATAATATATTATACAAGATTGCCTTAATATAAAAGAGTGAAGATTTCAATTTAAATCGCTTATTGTACCCGATGAATATTAATTCAAATATATTTTATCAAACGAATTTGTGTTCTTTACAATGGTGTCAGAATTCGTCGAACATTCAGCAAACTCAATCCTTTCTCAATCTCGGGCATTCTATGTTGATGATAATGTTACTTCCCTTTCTTGTTTCACCATCTTCGAATTCACCTTGAACAACAAACACAATTATTCGACAATGACCAAGTATTTTGTCAGTAATCTCCATTCTGAAGTCCTCCAGAAACTCGGATCAAGTACTGTCAAATGCTACAGTTCTTCTCGGCATTAAAGAATTGAAAAATGTTATTTTCAAACACTACAATCCATCACAATCAGAATTATTCAAAAAATATTTACGAGCTCAAACACTGGGCAATACCTCAGCGTCAAAATTCCTTTAAAGAATTACCTCTGAATTGAATTCACTTTGTGAGGAATATTTTGAATGTTTGATGTTTTGTGTTTGAATATGTATGTTGATTTGGAAATGTGTATGTCCTACCGAGATGGATGATTAATATTTGATTTCTTATTATCTAAAAATATGTGATGTTTAAATTTATTTTTAATTTCAAATAATTTAACTATTTTAAATAAGTTAATTAGTTTTTAAAATTTTTAATAAATAAATCAAATTAATATTTTTAAATAATTAATAATCATTTTAATTTTTATCCAATAAGTTTTGAGTAAATATTTTAATAAATTATTGTCTGAATTTTCTAAAAATGATAATAATTAATTCAATAATCAATTTAGTTTAGAATGCAATCGTACGAAAGCTTTGACAAAGATTGTCTTAAGGACATATCATTTCGTCCATGTGGAGATTATTAAGTGTTAAATTTCCACACAGATTCCTACACCATGCCGTCGATCACTGACATTGTTCACCGACTCACCTTTTAAAAAACATTTTCGAAAATTGATTCGACAAAAGATTTTCACCTGATCCCCGTTATGGAGGAGGACATATAAAAAACCACAATGGTCACCCTATTTGGGTTATTTGAATTTCTTCAAATGCCTTTTGGTCTCAGAAATGCAGCTCAATCATTCCAGCGCCACATTCATACGGTTACAGCCGACCTCGATGGTGTTTTGTTTATCTGGACGACATTTTCATTGCAACAAATAACAAAGATCAACATTTTCTGACTTTGCGTTCGTTTTTTACTAGATTACATGAAAACAAACTCCAAATTAATACTTAAAAATGTATTGTTTTTCAGACTTCAGGGAAGTTTCTTGAATTCCGAATAAACTCCGACGGTATCGCTCCATTCTCAGATCAGATAAAAGCAATTTAGGACCTCACATTGCAGTCACAGTATCATAATTCAGGAGTTTTATCGGTATGGTAAAGTTCTCTCATCGATTCGTATCAGATGCTTCTGAAATTCTTGCACCACTAGTTTCTGTTTCATCTGGACCTAAGACTCTCAAACTCAATTGAACTGAAGATTTAACTTCCTAATTTTCCGAAATTCAGAAACAAATTCTCGATTGTGCAACTCTTATGTTATATGACTCATCACTACAGTTACAGTTAACCTGCGATCCATCCGATATCTTAATTGGAGCTACATTGCATCAAAAGAGGAGACAGATCCTTGATAATAAGCATTCAATAACAAGCAATTCCTGAAACTGTTTTACATTTTTAACACTTTCTTTCGAGATATTGAACGATCACAAGCCGCTGGTGCAAGTCACCCAAATTAAAAACCTGTCACCTCGACAAAATCGACAGATATTATACTTATCACAGTTTTATTTTTTAGTTTTGTATCTTCCCGGCTAGCAAAATGTTCTTGCTGATTTTTTTTCCAGAAATCCAATTTCAGCAATATCAATTCTCCCAGATTCAGCTCTCGAGTTGCTTCAGTCTGAAAATCTTTATTGGGAAAAGCTGGCCGATTTCCCAAATCACTATACCGACACTGATGGTATAACTTATGATTCTGTGGATTTCGGTGTCTGAAGAATTATCGTTCCTACCGGTTTACGCGGGTGCATCTTTGAAACATTCCACCAATTGCACCATCCGGGTCGAAAAGCAACATTCGAGTTCATTCATACATGTTTTTTTCTGGTCTCACATCAGACCTGATATCAAGACATGGTGCCAAGAATGTACCGATTGCCCAAAGCAGAAAGTACCGCGGCATATTAAACCACCAGTTATCAGATTTCCAACATGCACTCGTTTTTAGACTGTACATCTGGCCATTGTCGGTCAACTTCCACCTTCAAATGAATGCTCTTACATTTTAACAATGATCGATCGGACAACAAGATGGCAGTTCCAATCTACTCAATTTCTGCTGAAAATGTTGCTGGACATTTTATCAACACTTGTATTGCTCGGTATAGTGTGCCTTCCCAAGTTATCACTGATCAAGGTTGGCAATGTCTTTGTTTCAAATAAGTCAATACGACTTCGTATCACCAACAATCGAACGGTCTTGTTGAGCGTTTCCATTGAACCTTCTCTCGACTTCTCTACGTTGTTTAAGTACATCTGGTATGATTTTCTTCCACTCGTGTTATTAGGTTGGCTAAATACTTTTCACTCACCCATTGGAACTTTTCCTAGAGTTCTGTTATAGGAGCTTGAACAGCTTTCCCTGATGAGCTTTTTCGAGAAATGATTGACAGTGATCTCAAAGCTCTAAATGCCGCCAGAAAACACTTCCTCTCCACTGATACGAACTCATCTTTTGACAACTCTGCCCAGAAATTGACTCATCTGTCAAGTTTAGTGCTATCAGCCAAATATGTCTGGATTTGTGAAAAAGATACCCACCATATGAAGCCTCGTTATACTTGACCATTTCCGGTAGTTTCTATGAGAGGTAATGTTGCGAAAATTAAAATTCAGGACACCGAAAAACCATCAATTTCGAGCGTCTGAAGCTTGTATTTGGATCTTCCTAAGACGAGAACCATCTCGAAATCCGTTTTTCTCCAAGGGGGTTTTGTAGGGATGTCATTCCTCACTATATTCAATAATATTGAACTTCAATAATTTCACATCTCATGACATCACTAGAGTTCAAATTCTGGTGATTTTGTATTTCATGTAATCACCTGAATATGCAATTGCAAGGTCAATTTCAATTGCATCAACTGACCACAAGACATATTATATAATATATTATACAAGATTGCCTTAATATAAAAGAGCGAAGATTTCAATTCAAAACGGTTATTGCACCCGATCAATATTTAATTCAAATATATTTTATCAAACGAATTTGTGTTTTTTACAATATACATTACAATATTTAAAATTATTTGTAGAATTACAATCATTAATTTAATAAATCCCTAGATCCAGAACATTCTTACTTTTTACTTTATGACTTTTATAATCTCTTTACTTGATAGAGCTTGCGAGTTTCCCAATATGTCTCTGTCATATCCATCTCATCCATTTCGTCGATTTCTGCAACTGTCAATTTATACCAGTTCAATTTCCACCCGATTAGATCTCGATTCATCTGGTGGCCTTCTTGTTTGATGTATTGGTACTATAAATGTCCTTGTGTCTTGCGATTCATGCATTTTATTATAGATACTAAATGTCGTTTGGTATGACATCCGTAACACCGTCTGATATTTTTGGAATACACCCTTATCACATGTTCATTTTTTCTACAATTGAAACATTCAATCACCTTACTTGTATATCTCTTGTATCTCTGTTTGTTTCTTTGATCATAAGTTCCATTTTATTTTATTGATTCCGATCGAAACTCATTACATGTTGATAAAGGGGTGATTATAGGAATTTATTTCTCTCGCAATACATTCGTGTAAATCTTTTTCTCTTGCAATAACACAATCTAATTTGATTGTACTTCAGCCTTGATCTGCTTCATTTTTTTTAAATCACTGTTTTAATGGAGTGCGGAACTTTCGCTTCTTGCATAAAAAATTTGCCTTATGATTGACACATCTTCGACACAGTGAGGGAGGAAATATGTCATTAATTCCTGTTTTAACCACATTTGTAACAGTACTCTATCCACTATTTTTTAATTTCGTTGAAAAATACTGTCGCTGAGTCGGCTACCTTCCTGTATGTTATCAACTCGTTGAGATCCTGGATTAAAGACGATTGTCATTTAGAAGCTCTTCTCGGTCGATCCATGAAATCCGTGATTTTGATAAAAACTGTTTCGTACGTGGCTAATATATCTTTGTCCACGAAAGCTTTAACGATTGTCGCTTGAAAACCCTCACAAATCTGAACTACTTCAAAGAATATTTGACAGTTGACTATGAATTCGGCGATGTCATGTGGTCTATCATAAACTTGCGGATTAAGATTCTTGATGAAACTGATAGTGTTCGCCATGTAAGAGAATTCCATAACAAATAACGCGCTTGTTAATATTATTTAATTTGAATATTCTGGATCTGTTATTATAATATATTTAGTATAATAAAGATAATATAAATAGCATATAATTATTTATTCTTACAATAAATAGTCATTAAGTTAAATTACTAAAGTAATACTTGGATCACAAATCTGGTTTCCATTTTCATCACAAACGAATCGTCCAGGAACAGAATGACATTTTTTCCAACACAAATTAGTATAATAAAAATCTAAACATTTCGATTTTAACTGAAAATCTACATTACAATCTGCATTATTTTCTTTAAATTGTGCATAAGTATTTATCTTTAAAAGATATTTATACGAACAGAAAGAAATAAGATATTCAGTGAATTCGAGATGATCTTGATCGTCAATATACATACATATTCCAACTACCTAAACCAATATAAATAAGATGTTTAACATTTTATTTATCGTTGTAGTTTCCAGGCTCACCTGAAAGTAATGATCCGTCTGATAATGTTGTTCCAAGTATACTTTCGGAAATTTTATATTTTCTATATAATTATACGAATAGTCAGATGTGTGAAAATCCAACATTCTACTAGTATCTTAATTATATATTCATCAAGAAAATATAATGAATACTATTCATTTCTCATTTGTGCGGTGATCTTCATCTTTCTTCTGTATGATCTGAAAAGTGATTTAACTTTTATTAGGTTTGAGAGAAAGTTGTGTCGTATTTTAAATAGGCAGTTAAGTTTTCTGGTATATAAAAAAACATCTGGCTAGTGATACATTACAATTTTTCTGTTTTTATAGAAGCTGTATAATATAAAAGGAGTCTTTTTACCGTTTATCATTTACTTATGATATTTAAAGTGAAAAACATGTCAGTAGATAAAGTGCGTATACGACTCTACAGTTTGTATGAATTCTAAAAAGGAAGCCGCGCATAGCGTGCATGTAATAATTTAAAATAAATTTGAAATGCTTCCAACAAAATTTTAAAGCAAACATTTTGAATTAAGAATACTTCACAATAAAATAACCGAAAGTCAATGTTTAATACACTATAAGAGGGTTTCAATGCGATTTGATGGACAAGGTAGCACAATACTTCAATTACATTCGGAATTCAAATAGGCATTTGACTTAAAAGAAAATTTCCAAATCTGCAAGCGATATTCTAAAAGAGGGATTAATCCTTACAGTTGAATTCGCTTAATGTCACATCGCACGGGATAAAACTTTATGTCGATATTAACCGGATGTGGATATTAACCGACTGCCTCAGAAAATGAATGCACTCTCTCTTACACGTTCAAGTACAGTATACTGCATTCAGTACAAAAGCAAACCAATCATAATAGCCAACACAAAGAACAGTATGCGCATCAGAAATTGAGAACACGTTAAAAAGACATAAATTCAGTAATTTTACATTGTTTCAGTGTTTTTTGTGAGTGTACAGTTTTCTCAATGATAATCAAAGAAGACGACGTACTCTCCTACATATCACGCGAAATCATATATCGTCGAATAGTTTCAACAGCTTCCAGCGCAGCAGCATGCGTTGGTGGAATCGTCGCGACATTAACTGTTCTGATGTCACTGTCCGATTCCGCGTCACTGTCGCTATGAGCAGCAGTTGCACTAGTGGTGATATCTCTCACAATATCCGCTTCAGTTGACACCTCTGTAATGATGACGTCCTTGTCCATGTCGACATAATCACAGAAGTAGATGCTTTCTGGAATGAGGCCGGCCTGAGCCAAGCGTTCCCACAATGTGTCACCGTTGTAGGCGGAAGAGACCAAGCCTTCTTCAGGTTCAGTCCCAATTTTTTCTGCAGCAGAAAAGGTGGAGGGAAATGCTTTCCTGAAGCAGTTCACAATCGTTTGCTCAGTGACGCGTTCCCAAGCAGTGCGGAGGAACAGTAGCGTATCAATGAGAGAGGGGGTGTATTCTTGGCCGAGATCAAATGCAGAAATTCGCTTTTCAATTAGGATTCGACGATAGTGGCTTCTGAAGCTCCAAATCACTCCGGCGTCCATTGGTTGGGAAACGCTTGTTGTGCCAGAAGGGAGAAAGAAGAGGGTTATGTTCCGCAAGCCGATGATGTGGGGATGTGCGGGGCAGTTTTCAAGTATCAGGACAATTCGACGTTTGTTAGCTGCCATTTTCTTATCCAGGTTCCGGATCCACTTGTCGAATAGCTTCGACGTCATCTACGCTTTTCTTTGTGAGGTGTAGAAAGTGGGAAGATGCTTCCAGCCTTGAAAGCAGCGTGGCTTTGCACTGCGTCCGATTACTAGTACTGGAAGCTTTTCACCAGCCATGTTGGCTGCCACCAACACTGATACGGTCTTTCGATTGCTTTCCGCCTTTGCACTGTTGTCCTTTGAAGGTTAACGTGTGCTTTGGAATTGCACACCAAAACAATCCTGTCTCGTCTGCGTTAAAAAACCGAAAGAGTAGTTGCCAACCAGTGATTCACTGCATTCGCTTTCACAGACTCACTCTCATCACATACTGTTTTAGAACCAACGTTGTGTCTTTGTTTTCAGTGGTTTATCCATGAGAGACTAATCTCCACATCCCTTATACCAAGTTGATGAGCGAGATCCATTGCTTTTCTTTGTAGGTCCAGACCAGTGATGCCAATATTTTGCGGATGGATGTGCTTGAACCAAAGGAGGAGGGCTGCGTCTACATGTGGGACAGATGATTGCCGCTGCCGTTTGGCTGTTGGATTCTTTGTACCTCCCTGAAAAGCTCCTTGCAGCTCATCTTTCTTCTTCATAATTTCCGTTATTGTAGTCCGGATTCACACCAAACTTTTCAGCAACTGCCTTCTGCTGCTGCCCAGAATCAATTTCATTTATAATTTCAATCTTCGAAGCGAGAGATAAATCAGCACGTTTTCTTTTCATTAACATGAAGTTTTGCATGCGTCACGCATATAGCAATAATGAAATCGCCGACTGAGTTGAGTGGATGTGTGACTGGATGATTGTTATTGTACAGATACTATACGCCTGAGCAACACATCTACAGTATTATCCGTGTTGTGCGAGTGCTTGTGGGTATCGATGAGTGTGCAAATCAAATGCACCCACGCAGTTACTCATGTCACTGTCTCCACTCAGCATGATGATTCATTTAAAGAGCTCCATCATCATACAAGTGCTATACTACTTGTGGGCCCGTGACTATGTGCATGTGTGTGTGCGAGCAGAGCCGCAAACACGCAAGTGCTTAAATGTGATATTATGCGGCCTTGTCGCCGGTTGGGCATGCTAAATCATGTTGATATTAAGCAGATTGTGACAATATCCGACGTGATAATAAACGGATATTTTTGTTAAGGACACAGTAGAAGTTCGCCAGAGAATCTCCACCATGTTGATAATAAATGAATGTGGATATTAAGCAGTGTGACATTAAACGGATTCAACTGTAAGTCAATGGTACTAAATTCAATCCCTGGATCCAGAGATTCCGCATATGTAACCGGAATTGTTATCACGGGATCAGACTATGGGGATCCCATTCTGTTATGATTTGATATTTTTGTTTTTAACATTTATACATTTTTATATGGGCTTAGGAGTTTTCTTTGTCGACAATTTATTATTGTCTGTCAATGACAAAGTTTTACAATGAAAAGACAATACATTTTTTCCTTTCATTATATTGAAAATGGTGTACATATATTTGTGCGTTATGTTTGTTTGCATAAAACAAAGCGTTTGAATTTCAAACTTTGAAATATTTTTTACCATTTAATTTATACCTTTAAACTATGAATCATAATTTAAAAATGAAATACAAATTTTATTCTTTAAAATACAATTGCTTTTATTTTATTTTTTATTTTATTTTAATATTTTTTTAAAATACAATTTGCGAAAATGAAATACAATTGTTATTCTTTGAAATAGTGTATTAAAAAGTTGTAGGATGATTGCTTGTGTGAACGTTGCTATTGAGGAGCTCCTAAAGCAGAAGAATAACATGGCAATTGCCCTAGTTAATACATTTAAAAAAAGAATCTCAATCTGAGAAACACTTAATGTCTTGTCTCGACAGGAATTATAAAATTCAAACAATGTTGATCTCACACCAATCATAGAAACTCTGACCAAATTGGCTGAGAAACTTCACCTGGTTCCTGGGGCGGATAAAATTATCGTTGGGGATAAAGTACAGTCAGGTGCGAAAGTTTGTGAACTCTTGTTGTTAAATTATCTTTTGCACCCAACTGCAATTACATTGACAAAAGTATAAAAAATAATATTTTATAATAATCTGGTGATACTTTTGGAGTCCAAGCAGTTTCTAATGCTTTAATCATGTCCTGCAGGGAATTTAGGTGCATTCCAGCAAACTCTTTCTTCACCTGGGTCCAGGCAGTCTTAATTGGATTGAGATCTGGTGAGTTGCCTGGCCAAGGACCAAGAATTTGGAAGCCTGACTGTGCAACACCACTCTCGAATAGCCTTGACATTGTGGCAAAGTGCTCCATCATGCTGAAAGAAGGTCGTTCTGAGTAACTCAAGCAGTGTAAAAAGCAGTATAGAAACAAGCGTTCACGAAAATTTTCACCTGACTGTAGCTTCAAAGGAACTCACTATCTCTGAAAGGCTGAAGGATGTGCTGAAAAGTATCATTATTTATCGAATTCTGCAGCTGATAATAATGTGAAAGTCGCTATCAAAAGAGAAATGGCTTTTCATCAATTGAATGCTCAGCGAGGGAAAATACTGAAATCTCTTTATAAAGCCTTAATGGCCATTCCAACTACAACTATTTATGCAGAGCGAGCTTTCTCTGTCAGTGGTCCTTTATGACAAGGCTTCTCTCCTGAATCTGTGATGATGCTCGTAGTAAATTAACCTTATTGAAATTTTATTTTTAATATGTGGATGACTGTATTCAATTGAATTAAGTCGTATTAAACATATAATTTGTGGAACAAAGTTTTTCTTAATATAATAGAATTATGAGGGGTTAATTTAAATTATTATCGTGCCTGAATAATTTATTATTTTTGAATTTCAAGGGTAAAATATTTTTATGTTAATATGCTTATTCAATATTTTAAAATTAAAAATTATATAATAAAACAAATATTTAAAAATCAAAAACGTTTTTAAAAATAAAATATTTTTAACGTGTTTTTAAATATTTTAAAAAAATTAAAAATGATATAATAAAAGAAAATCATAAAAAATAAAATATCTATTTAAAAATAAAAATTATCTTTTAATGTATCTATTAAATATCTTAAAAT
>MQRK01095718.1:0-13406 GCA_001938485.1 Girardia tigrina
ATTGAACCCCCGGCAAGAGAGGGCCGCGAAGCGGGCCGAGCGCGCTAGTTTGAAGTATAATAAAAGAATACCGAAAGGAAAAGATCAAACAAGTACTGACAATATATCACAATTGGGTACTCTCATCATGACTTCTTCAAAAGCACCAGGTAGCGCAACTATTCCGAATGGCATTTTTGTGAAGCAAAACTGACCCGAATGTTAAAAACGCATTTTTTAGTGAATTTGGGTTTAGTTCTACCTGATAAAATGCGTTGCCCAAATCTATGATGCTGAAAAATTTTCCACCGTGTAAGATAATCAGTATCTATTCCGCATTGGAATGCTTGTCTTTCAATAATTTCGTTTATCTTACAGAAATCAAGCATAATTTAATATTTATAATTTCCTTTTTTCACATGTATATGAAGGTGTGTTCATTTGGAATTGCACTTCCAGATAATTTCATTGCCGAAGTTCTAGATTTTATGACATTAGTTTAGGTTGTTCTATAATTAAGCACTATATTGGTAATGAATCTTAGGGACTATTAGTTATAATAAAATAATATAACTCTTTTCAAAAAGAAATAAATTCCTAAATTCTTTTAATGAATTAAAATAATGTATTTATTGTAAGTTATTTGTATCAATAATAACCTTTCTGCATTTTGGATTTTCAGTAATAACTTTTAGAGAGTTATGTTCTTTGAGAGGGCTAAAACAGGTCATTGTTTTATAATTCAGCCCAGTTAGAGATTCCTGTTCAATATCATTCAAAATAACGGATGTTAATTTGATAGATTCACTAAAAAAACATTTCATGCTACCTCCCTAAAAAATATTATTTGAATATTTATTCTAAAAATATAGAAATATATAATAAAATGAACCATAAAAAAATTCAAATCAAATTGTGCTGAAACTGATTTGATATTTATAAATCTGTTCTAAATATTTTGAAAGGTATAAGTGTATAGTTTTCAAAAAGTAATTTTAAGGTGAAAAAATTATTTTATCACTTATTTGAAGTATTACCCTAAGTTCTTGTCTATAAGCCGCGGCGTTAATCTTACAAAAGTAGCTGATAATTGTTTGATCACAAAGTGAACATCAAATTGTTTCGAAATCGAAAAACTTTACGGCGTATCCATGAGTCCGGCTTATCTAAGATAAAAAAATTTTTTTTAGAATATATATAATTTTGAGAAACCGGTTTATACACGAGTCCGGCTTATAGACAAGAACTTAGGGTAATTGGATAAGTTATTGGGCAGTTGTATTAATCAATTTACTTGTATATTGATGCATGAAACGTACCGTAGTTATCAAATATTATCAAGTGTTTAAATGTGCAAAACATTTCTTCAAGATATTAACAGTAATTAGAAAACTGATTGTAAGAACATTGAGACAATTTTCATTAGAATTTTTATTATTATCACATTTACAGTAATTACATCTCTCGAAAGATCGTTCACCGTTTGACATCACTCTAATTGATTTTTTTAATAAATATTTTAAATTATGATTATTCGAACATTTTTTCTAAAACTTTAAAATATTTAATTTCTAAAAATATAAATTAAAAATAATAATTTTAACCCTTTTTTATAAAAACTCAAGATAATAAAAATTTTATAAAATTGTTAAAAATGAGTTTAATTTAAATCTATCTTTTTGTTTTAAAAAAATATTTAACTTAATTTTTATTGTCAATTTTAAAAATATAAACTTATCAAATTGTTATTTTAATTATGTTCGAATAGTCAAACACTGTAAATATAAAAAATATCAATTTCCATTTGGGTGGGAGAATCACCATTCTAAGTTCAACATACTCAAATCAACAAATCGAATATTCATAATACTGATTATGAACATAAAAAATCGTTTTAATATAATTTACTTAAAGCTCATTGCGAGGAATATTTTAATTTGCTTGAATGTGTATGGATGCGGTATGTTGATTTAAGTATGTTGAATTTAGAATGGTGATTCTCCCACCCAGATGGAAATTGGTATTTTTTATTTAAATTTAAAGTGATTGACTATTCGAGCACAATTAAAATTAAGTTTAATATTTTTTAGTAAAATTTAAATTAAATGCATTTTTAATAATTTGAGGATATTTTTATTATTTTAAGATTTCTTGAAAAATGGTAAAAATTATTATTTTTTTTAATATTTTTAGAGGCTAAATATTTTATAAAATAATTTAGAAAAATTGTTCGAATAATTATGATTAAAAATAGAAATAAGAAAACCAATTAGAAGGGATGACAAACGATGAATGAATTTCTGAGAGTCATAATGACTCTAAATGTGATTGTAATAAACATTCAAACGAGACTTGTTTAAATGTTCTTAATACTCATCTTAAAATATAATGATTGTACATGTTTCGATGTATTTTGCATAAATATCAGAAATTATACATTGCTTCAATAAATTACAAATAAATAAACCAAAAAATGTTTTATAAATATTAAATCTTACTTTAAAATTGTTAGTAGCAGTGAAATTATCTTCGATAACGTTGGATTTTGGATTAGAATTTATAATTTCACAAATTTATTTATGAAATAATACACACATTTAAACAAATTTCTCGTTAATTTAATCATTTCACCAAAATACTATTATTAAATTTTTTTGAAAATCAAATTTCAAATTTTGTTAAAATTTATGAAATTTATTTTAAATTTAATTTATAATAAACTTTTTAGATTTTTAAACTCATTCTTTTTGCTTTCCATAATTATTTAATTTTTGTTGGTTTTTAAAAAAAATCCTTTTACGCTTTTTTTAGTTTTATAAACTTTTTGTATTTTTTAAATTTAATGTAATTATTTAATTTTTGTTAAATCTTAAAATAAAAAAAAATCATAAATTATTTTGTGAAAACAAAATTTTAACTAATTCCTCATAAAAATATTATTAATGAACATTCAAATTGGGCAAAGTATGGCAGTCTAAATACTTAAAATCTATATTAAATAAATAAAAATTTGTCATTGATTTCAGATAATATTTCAAACAGGTGAAATTTAATATTTTTATTTTATCATTTTTGCTTTTTATTTTTTTGTAATTGTCTTTATTTTCAAAAAAGTTGTTTTTAAATCATATCGAAAACATAAATTCAATATAGATCACATTTGTTAGATCAGCCAGTCAAAACAATCAGAGCTTATGGAACTAATAGGAAATTTTCCGAGTCACTTAAAACAACGGCAGCGAATTTAACAAATTATTAACTAATAAGAAAAGTTATCTATCATGATGTTTTAAAGATAATATGATTTCATTTATAATCTTTATTTTTATTGTCCAATTTTTTTTAAAGATGGAAATCAAATTTAAAAAATTTTGCAACAAATTTGATGATTTCAAAAAACCTTAAGAAAGCTGATATTTTTAAACATAATGTGGTGAGCATTTAAATGAGTAAATGATGATGACTCCTAAAAAAGGTTTGTGAGAAATCCACAGTAAAGTATTGAGTCATGAAAATAGGCATAATAAAGTGAGAAAAAATTATCATACTAAAAAAGTTGATCTTAGATAGACATAAATTGAGATGTAATCTTTATTAAGCTTAATCAAAATTTTACTAAATTGAAAGTAAGTCTATCAATAAACACAAAATAGAATTAATTTTATACTTCAAACAAATGGTAAGTACAAAATTGGTAAATATACTTCACGTCAATAATTAATTTTATTTTAAGGGATAAATGAAACTACTTTAAGATATACTTACTAAAATAATGCCAGTTAAAGCAAAAAATATATTCAACTGATTGGGATTGAAACGTGGGACTTTAGAATCAAATATTATCTTCTCTTCTGGGGTTTCAAATTGCGAAAGTACATAAATTGGCATTATTTGTTCTATTATTTTTATATTTGATCCGAAATGACACATTATAACTTTTTGGATTTCATCTGATAATCTAAAATGATAAAATAAGGCTACCATCATCCAATATTAATGTTCTAATTCTAAAAATCATTTTATTTGCAAGCCCTTTTAAAAAATTAATTTCTAATGAATTCCAAATAAAACGACCATATATTTTTCTATTATCTCCTGTTAATTCCGCATCATTAACAAAAACGAATTAAATAGTATGTCTGATGTTATTTTATGCTTGATAAAATGTTTACTTGATATTGTAAATTGATATATTCAATATTTGATAAAAAATGATAAAGTGTTTTTTTAAGAAATTGTTAATATAGAACATGTTTCGATCAGCATTGCTCATCATCAGCTATTTGATAGTGTTAAATTTAATTGGTTAAATGGCAACAAAATTAATTGTTTACAGCCAAAAGTTTTCAGAATATTGGAACGAAGGAACATAACTGGTCATTTCTCAGAGGGAAGCCGAAGCTTGCCAGTACATTGAAAGCTCACACTCCTGCATCCGAAGCTGTGTGAGAGAATACAAAAAAATTGTATTTGTCAAAACGCTTCTAGTTTCTACCAGATAGAGTTTATGATTCACTACCCTGTGAGCTAATGCTGAGTATTATTTGTAATGCACAGTATGATGGGTTAATTTTAATTTGCACTTCGTCCAAATAGTTTATTATTTTTTTTAATTTGAAAGTTTTAAAAAAATACTAATACTTTAAAATTACAAATGATATTATAAAGAAAACTATCAAAAATTAAATACTTATTTAAAAAGTAAAAATTTTTAATGTTATATAAATTGATATATTTTAATAAGTTGTGAAATAAGAATTTTAAAATAAATAATAACGGATTAAATTTTATAATATTTCTAGAAATATTTTTTTTAAATAAAAGGTTATTGTCAATTTAGATTAATTAGTTTTAGGATAAAATTTTATAAAAATTTTTAGTCAATATCAAAAAATTCATTGTATTGATTTAAAGTTTTAAAATTTAATAAATTTTACAAAGTAAAGAAGGAAAATTTAATAGATTGATTTTGACGAAATAATTCAATTAACAAGAAATTTGTTTAATTATGTGAATTATTGTCATTAATAAAATTTTAGTGTTAAATTATAAATCTTGATTCTAGTGATATTGAAAGCGACATAAATGCTACTTACACAGTTATCAGTCACAGTCGGGGGATGCTTATATTGAACCAAGAAAATTTTAATATAATGATAAATATGAATAATATTAATAAAAAATGTGCACTCATTGTAAAAAGGATTGCGAGAGAGTTAATAAGTCTGTGTATAATCATTGCTATTTTATTGCTTCAAAATTTGCATTTAGTTTATTTTTGTGATCGTCAACCAAATGGGAAGTTATTGATGATCATTTAGCTCAGAAATAATCGTTTAAAGATGACTATGAAATAAAAAAGCAGTAATAACTATGTGACAACCTAAAATTTCAGATGCAATAAGAAAAACATAAAGAATAAAAACTTAAATTTCTAATTTTACTACAGTAATAAATCGCCAGTATTTCATTTACTAAAGTAAAAATCATTCAGATACCTACAAATCTTTGATATTCAGAAATAATAAATATTTTAATAAAACCTATCTATTAAACATTTTTCAGAATTATTATTGATACAATAATAATTTTCGTTTAGGTCGTGAATTCCAGAAAAATTGACTAGTTCATGAATTCGGGAATTTTTTGCAGATTTCATAAATTGAGCAAGTTGGTGGCCGAATACAGGAATGTGGTCAAATTTTTACCGATTTCACAAATTATTACATTTTACATTGAAGCGTTTTCATATTTTATAAAAATCCTATGTATTGTCACTGAATTATTTAATTTCAGCGTTATTTTTCTAAGCACAACGATATTGTTCAATTTTGCAATCAGAATCATAATGAATGCATTATAATTGATGCATTAGTAACAAAGCATTCAAAACCATGCTTAAATGTTCTAAATGAATAATCTAATCATATTAAAATCTTTTAATATTTAAAAAAAACAAAAAAAGATTCTGTGTAAGTATTTTGACAGTTATTGTGAGTGTTGTGTAAAGCATTGTTAATTAGGTCACGTTGCCCTAAAATTCAATCGGCAGTGTCTCAACCACCTTATTGAGAATTTTTGATTAGCATGATTTCATGCAATCGATTACATAATCATCATTTTTGTATTTATATGCAGGTGAATTATTAATTATTATTAATTGTTTATTACCTGAAGATGACGATTGATCCGTCGAAATATATTGTCTATAAATATATTTTTTTAATGGATGAGTTTTGTTTTCGATAAAAAAGTTTTTTATCAAAAAAGATTAATTGCGTAATAGCCAATGTGTCATATAAATGAGTTGTAATTTGAAATTTACTTAACAACTGATGATGGCGTAATGGTGAAACATGTTTTGGAAAATTATATATATATATATATATATATTTTAAATTCTAATTGATCAGAAAAATAAAATAATTATTTTTAATAAAAACTGACTGTTTGTGATGTTTTGTCGCAATTTGAATAATTTCTTCACGGTTCATTTGTCTAGCATAAGTTTCCAGTGAAAGGGGTAGAGGATATTGTATCTGGGAAAAATTAGCACCTAAATTTAAGAGAGTTCTGATTGCTCGAGGTTTATTTTGTAAAACGCACTTAAAGTGTAACATTAACAAATTTATTAAAAAAATTTGTTTTAATATTACTTGGAACATAATGTCATTCTTTCCATTCTTTCCATTTGGTTTGACATTCATTGCTGCTCCATTGTTTACCAATAAATCTATTAGTTGTTCATTCTCCTGTTATTACCGAAGAAAATCAACAATAAATATACATTAAAACATAATAATACTTTAATCTAGCATATTAAATTAAAAACTTACAATTACAATTCAGCATACATGATCACGATGATAAAAAAGACTCTTAATGGAGCTTCTTTTGAGATCAATTTTATTTTTGTTAATTGGGCGAAATTTTTAATCAAATATTTTATATGATTTCGGTTGTTATTTCTGTTTTTGGTGGTAAATAATAACAAAATGAAAGTAGAGAATTTTACTGATTCATTTGTATAAAAATATTTACAATATGAATTTTTAGATTTGAAACTTTTAAAATTAGTAAAACTCTTTCTTTTGAAGGAAATATAATTTTTATTTTTAAAATTTAAAAGATAAGGAATTCTACGTTGAAATTTCTTTAAATCTTTTATATACCTCTAAGGCAATTTAACTTTTAATATATTTATATCTAGTAATATTTTTGCTAATTTCGGCGAAGCAGTAGAGATAATACACTTAAAGTTCTGTTTGAAGAATTTGTTTTTTTTACCAGATGAACCACCTGAATAAGTTGCAATTAGGAACGAAATATGTGGATTCTGATGAATAAATAAATGTTTATAATTATATGTTTTCGCTGTTCAACATATTAAAACAGTCTAAGATTGGATTGCTTAATTTTAAAGTGGAAGGACTAACATTTTTATAGCTTAGAGATCAAAAAGACCATAGGAAATTGATAAAGCCAATTTCAAGAAACGTTGTGAATTAATTTTCTAAAAGAGGAGTATCATCTTGAAGACCTTGGAGATCTGACTGAATGTGTAATCTCCATTTAAAGTATTCTCCAGAAAATTTAGATCCGTGATACGAATATGGAATACGGTTTTTATTTTACATTGTCACTGTAGATGATACACCGTTACGTCTCTATCAAACAGAAATCATGAGATTCACGTCTTCTAGGTGAGAAAATGTGGCCTCAAATTTCTTCAAAAAGACGTTTTTAGAATTTGTTGTACAATATAAGAATTTTTTTGACCAATAGTGGTTTTAATTTTTTTTATTAACAATTATCATATTTGATCATTTATTCATCACAAGAGACTATTCGATTCAAAAAGTAATTACATTTATATCGAAAAATCATCTAAGCGATTTTATTACTGTTTTTTTTCAACTTATCAAACTTTTTCACTTTATCAATTTCAGCCAAGTTATTCAATGTTAGCGAGAAATCATGAGCACTTTGTGATAAATCCAACTCCACTATAACCTTTAGTTCATCATTGTTTACCTGCGTTCCAGAGACTCATTAATAAGATTTAAAGGTTATTTAAGACTACTTTCTGAGTAGTAAAATTGTATCCGAATACACTATTGATATTTCGCATGGCTTCTGATGCTGAGGTTCCACGTATGAACTGGTTTTTTATAATAGTTCAAATTTCTACCTTTCAATTTTTTAAATACTGATTATTAAAACAAGTTATCAATAATTTTAATTGATTTTATTGATGTTCAATAGCCAAGATGTATACCAATGAAAAAAAACTGAGAATAAAGGTGTTAAGTAATTGTGAAATTATATCTATTTTAATTTATTGTAATCATGTTTACAAATTTCATACTTGACAGCCTAATATAAACTTCGCGGAGACAAAATATGAATAAGTATTGTGCAATGAAATGGTTAATAACAATAGAAATCTTATTATAAACTTTATAAACTGTTATATTAAAGATCAAATTAATTTTTAATTACCCTAATTTACTGCGGATAACCCGCACCCGTGTATAACCCATATCTCAATTATTGATCATTAAGATCCTTTTGAAAATAATAATGTAATGTAAATAATAAATAATGTATAACCTACATCCATAAATTTTTCAAAGAATCGTCTTTTTCCACCGTATTACCCGCTGGTTATCCACAGTAAATTACGGTATAAGGGGTTAGTTTAAATTTAAGTTTCGTCAAAATAGTTTATTATTTTTTAATTTGAAAATTTAAAAGAAATAAATTAAAAAAAACTAAAATACAGAGTAAAAATATGATAAAATAAATACTTATTTAAAATATGCTTACAGTATTAACAATTGATATATTTTAATAAAATGTATGAAATAAGTTTAAATAAATTTTAAAATAAATAATTAACGGATTAATATTTTAAGAAATAATTTTTTAATAAAAGGGTTTATTGTAAATTTAAATTAATTAGTTTTTATGATAAAGTTTCGTAAAATGTAAAATTATTTTAAGGTTTAAATTTCGTAAAAGTTCGTAAAAAATGTAAAATAATTTAAAGTTTAAACTTCGTAAATTTTCAAAATTTAATCGAAAAAATTTAATGAATTAATTTTGGGCGAAATAATTGAATTATTAAGAAATTTGTTTGAATATGTGAATTGTTGATATTAATAAATTTTGTGGTGTTAAATTATGATTTCGGAATTTGATAATACTGAAAGTGGCATAAACGCTACTTACATATGGTATATTAAATTTTTAAATGTCAAAGAAACATTTCCTGGAACTAACGGAGAAGATTTTCATTTTAGATAAAATAATGGAAATACCACAAAGTCTTATTCAACATCAACTAGCTACCCATCCCATCCTTTCTGGAGCGACTTTCCAGAAACTCAGTATCAATGAAGTTAAGCTAATACAACTGAATAATCCATAACAGCTTTATATTTAAACAAGCTCATTAGAAAGCCAGAGATGTAGAGAGTTAATATGCAGATATGTGAAGTGAGACTGGGAATCCAGGCCTGTTAGACAAAAGACATCATTATTGCCCATAAAATGAGAATATATTACCGCACTACTCTTGATGGTTCATATGTCTCTCACAGCAACATTCTAGCGTGTAACAAAAAGATCACGGAGCGAAATAAAGTTTTTGTTTGTAGCAAAATGAACGGATCAAACCGTCGACAATTACTGATCATTGGCAAGTCCGCTCAATCAAGTTGATTAAAAATGGTCAATTTGAAAACATTACCAGTTAAATACAACAGCAACAAATCAACCTGGATGACAAGTTAAACGGGTTTCACTGTATATTTAATAAGTAATATTATAAATTAATCAGTATAAATATTTAATAAAGAATTTATATAACAATGATTATATATATGATTATATATATGATTATCATATGATTATTATATGATTATTATATGAATTTATATATATGATTATCTTCTACATGTGGTATTTCCATTATTTTATCTAAAATGAAAATTTAACTTTAGATTGGGTGAATAAGCAGCAATTTAATAACTCTATAATTTAAGATCACGATACTACAGAAGTAGGCGATTTTAAAATTATTTTATATACTAATAGAATAAATGTCATGTTAAATATCCTTTTATATTAGAGATGGACAATACATTAAAGAAGAAGCTAAGTCAACGATAAACGAATTTCTACATGACGATTATTTTAACAGGTAAACCGCACGCTAAAGTAGCATGAAATAATGAACATATCAATAATACATTTGATAAAAGTAAAAACATCTTACATTTTCGCAAGCGTACATCAATGCAGTTTTATATTTGGTATCAGTTGTATTTATATTAACCCCAAGCAATAGAAAAATCGCGACCATTTGCAATTGGTTCTTTTGTGAAGCTAATACAAAAATTGATGGTTTACTTATAATCAAAGGTTGAAGTGAGTCTCTCTGATTACTTAAATATAAAGCTTGTAAAAATTCATTATCCCCCTGATCAACAATGAATTTGAGCTTTTCAATAGTTATCTTTTCCAAAGTATTATAATTTGGATCTTTTTCAAACGCAACTTTAGATACTTGACTGACTTGGAAAAAAGCTTCGTAGATTTTTTTTTGCTGGTCAGATTCTAAAGCTTGTGGTACACTATTTATTGGTGCTATTTTTTCAACGATTTTCGTAGTCACTATTGGATAAGGGGTTTGTAATGTTTGGTTTGGCACTGACATATTTTTTGAGGTTGCAATAAGCATTTGAATATAGGGATCATTATTTTCATAAGGAATTTGAAGAAAATCGGAATCTTGAACATTATTTTCATTAGAAGTGTTATCATTGCTCTTATGAGATGAAACAGCTACTTGAGGTTGTGTCGAAATGGGTCTCGGTAATGTATTATCAGATCCCTTATTACTTTCACTAGTTTCCAGAATTTGTTGATCTAGACGTAATTCAAGATCTTCCCAAATTAATTCATCATAATTTCCATTCATTGTTTCGTCATATGTTCCATTAATTAATTCCGCAGTCGGCTCATTACATTCTGATTTAATTTTAATAGGTTGATTATCTTCTACATTCATTATATCAAGTTCTTCTTCAATGTCATTTCCATCAACTCCAATCTCAAGTTTTATACCAAAGTGTTCGTTAAAATCCAATGCCAGAAATTTTGAATAATCTAAGGTATTGAACTCTTCATTTTCTTCTTTATAATCTATAATATTTACAATCAACATAATATATTTTTAATGCAATTGTTAATCAAATGAAATTAAAATTTTAGATATTAAATATATTCAAACTAAATATTAAATCAAAAATTAAATTAAATCAAAAAATTATATTTTTATATCCATTCTTTATGCAGACAGAACACTATTTTGCCATCAAAGTTTTTAAAAATTAAAAAAATTTAATTAAAAAAACAATAAAAAATATCATAAACTACGCGATATTTATAAGTAGATATTTTTCAATTAATATTGTTCTGGAACTCCGAATTTTCCGTTTTTTCCCCATTTTGGGACCTTAAAAAAATTTTCTCGATCAAATTTTCACAAAATCATTTATTGTCATCGAGAATGAATAAGTGTGCAAAGATTGGAGAAAATTAATTGAGTAAAAGGCCTTCAAAAATAGGTTTCTAATTTCCATGGATGCATATATTTACTGTATTTTCCGGTAGATAACGCGCAGCTCTTACTTTTTGGCAACCCTTTTTATGTATAGATAACGCGCATTGCATGCATAGTGGTATACCTAAGAGGTATATATCATTATCACCAGTACTGAATTCACAGTTCATATTTTAACAAAATTTAACATTTTTGTATAATGGTGCGCGTTATCTACCGGAAAATTCGATATATTTATATATATACCATTTTTTGTTCAAATTGGACAATTTTTTTTTCAAATTAGACAAAATTTGTTAATATACTTTTTCTAAAGAAAGAAAATTTGAATTAAAAATTTATTTATGAACGTAAGGTGTTCCAGCGGCCGAATTTGTAATATTTTGGCATATATCTAGAGTATCCCAAACAGTTACTTTCTGTTATTTGGCAAACTTCATTCATAATCATTTCAGACAAATTAATGTTATTAGCCAATTTAGCTTTAATACCAGATTTTATTTTTGAAAATGCATTCTCAATCGGATTCAACATATATGAATAAGGAGAAAGAAAATGGAATGAGAAATGATATTTTTCAGTTTTACTTTGTAATTTTTGCTGGGAATGAACTCTTGCATTGTTCGATATAAAAAATGCATTAAGTATTTTCTCAATTTTTAAAACATGATTGCAGAGCTCTTCTAAATACTCTTCAAAAACATTAGAATTTACTGTGGTATTGCCTATCATTTTACAATAACTCATTTTCTTCATTGACATAGCGGCAATCAAAGACATTGATCTACCTCGAGTTGTATGCACCAAGGAATTAACTCTTGTTCCTTTTTTGGATCTCCCACATGAACGTTGCATATGAATTTTAAAAGAAGATTCGTCAATCTTTGAAAAGTCAGATTCAACGTAGTTATGAAATCTAAAAGTGTATTCTCTTTTCAAAAATAAAATCTGGTATTCGAGCTAAATTGATTAATAATATTAACATTGATTGGCTGAAATTATTATGAATGAAGTTAGTCAAATAATAGAAAGTGACTGTTTGGGATAATTTAGATATATGGCCAGAAATAATACAAATTCGGCAGCTGAAACACCTTACGTTCATAATTTAATTATTAATTGCAATTTTCTTTCTTTACAAAAAGTATATTAAAAATTTTTGATCAATTTGAAAAAAATTGTTTAATTTGAAAAAATGGTACAGTGAATTCCGCTTTATTGGGACATATAGGGACTTTGGCATTTTGTCCCAATTAAGAAAATATCGAGTTTTTTTTCAATTCAATTCATGCTTTTAACTAATAATGAATAAATTTAATAAAACGATGTTTATTTTTATTCAACAATTGATAATACATATAAACTTTTAAGAAAAAAACAATAATTGCTTATTAAAATAATAAATAGCCAGGTACATAGAATGTAATTCAATGAAAAAATGAGTCGAGTGTAGTCTGTCTTTTGTTATTGTAATATATCATTTGTACAAAATCTGCACAGATATTCCGTGCAGATGTAGGGCTCCCTTTATTTCCTTCCTGCATAAAATAACGCCGTAACATGACCATACATTTTTTGTCTCCTGGTTAGTCACAGAGACAAATGACTCATAATAATCGTCATCATTTAATTTTTCATGTTTTGATTTAATAGCTTCTACAAGGGAATCCTCGCAATCTTCATTATCATCGTAACATGGTAAATTATTATCTATTGTTAAAAATTCTTCATAGTTAATAATAGGAACTTGCAACATATTCTCATTTTCTTCGTCGCTTAAAAATTTGGAAATATC
>MQRK01095756.1:0-10209 GCA_001938485.1 Girardia tigrina
ATACAAATAATAATTGTCAAAAGCCTCCAAGAATTCGTCGGTAACTGTCGTTGTTTTTCTTTACTGTTTTAATATTGTTTGAACAGAATTTGAGGACAGTCTTGGCTAAAATGTGGTCAAGTAAATCGTTTATTGTTTTGAATTTTTTTGTTCAATTTTCTGTCGATTATTTTATTGATTTTCATTTCTAATCTTTTAATTAAATAATTAATTTCAAATTGGTTTTTTTTAAAACAATGCAAAAAAAAACAAAAAAAGAAAGTTTAAAGAACAATTTCAATTTTCATTTCTAGTTTATTTAATGTCACAAAGCAAGGCTACTCCTCGCAGTATCCAATGTTCGGGTATTTCACTGGTTTTGCGACTCAACGGAAAGATATAGTTTAAATCTGTTCTTCTCGGTTTTTTATATACAGGGCATTCGTAAAAGCGATCGTTTGCTTTATTTTTATCAGTTGGTAAATTTGTTATAATAACTGCATAGACATGAACAACGGGTAATTGAGTGTATAGAACTTTGGGAAGAGGTTCTTTTAATCTAGCGCTTCTTATTTCCCAACCAGCCCCATCAAGATAGAGTCCATGGACATAGACACCTTCATTTGGTGCGGTATTGACGTCTTCTTTCATAAATTTCGTTACATCATTACTTAATGCTACAGCATCTAGAGCCCATCCTTTATGATTTCGAGTAATTTCTTGTCTCATTGCAGTCAAAAATCCCGTTCGTTTTGTTTGTTAATAAAATATTGTTTTCAGTTGATTCTGTTTAATTTTCTTTTCTTGAAGAGGATGTGTTTGATTAATATGAAACTTGTTTACTGTCTTTTTTTAATTGATGCAACGTTTTTTGGAAGTACGAATTGTTGTCTCTGAGTCTTCTTATTAACGATAAGATTTTTCAAACAAAACAACAGACGAACACCAACACCCACACTTCTCCAAATACAAAAGGTACCAAAAATACACAGGACACCATATGTAAAAAGAAAAAACCAATCACACCAAGGCCTTGTACAAAAACAAAAGAAAGAAAATCACATACACACATAACCAAAGAAAAATAAAGAATCAGTAGGGCACTACAATATTTGAATTGATTTTTTTTCTCTTTCAACACTGTCAATCTTCCGAATAACGTCTTTGATCTGCTCCACGTCATTGGCATCTCGTAAACGTAATTCCCTTTTGATAGTGCTATTCTTGGTACAATGTACCAAAAAATACGCCATTAATTCTTTTTCATCCCATTTATGTGATATTAATTTTTTAACTAATTTTCCGATTTTATCGAAGTACAAATTTGCTCCATCCTAACCTTTGAATATAAATTCATAACGTATAAATTCATGACGTATTAATATAAATTAATAAAATCCTGTATTAACGATCACGGTTCGGAAAATGCTCTTCTGAGTCTTTCCTCAAACTCCCCTATATTTGGGTCCACTTGTTCATAGACTGGAATTAAATTTCTGAAAAAAATGCCTTAACCATCTTTCCTTTTATATTTTGGTCGGTGCCGGATACTTCGAAAAATCGTTTGACTTCTTCGATAAATTCTTCTCAGTTTTTTTCGCCATTGTAAGTTTCGGGAACCAGATTCTTCCAATAACTGAACGTAGTCCTCATGTTAGTCGATATCTAAATTGAATTAACAATACGAATTCAAACAAACTTGTTACCAAAAATTTATTCTGATTAAAACAAAACATAAAACATGCGAGAATTAATTATCAAATAATTGGAACTATATTAAATTAATTTTAAATAAATTAATAAAGATTTGAATGATAATTCTGAACAATAATTTGATAATAATAATTTATAATACTTATTGAAGCGGATAATTGCTGATTTGACCGAACATTTTTGCTAGTTTCAGGAAAATATAAATAAAATATATAATTAAATTAATAAATTAAATAATTAAATAAATAAAAAAGAAATTAAATAAATGAAGTAATTAAAATGATTAAATAAAATAAATAAATTAAATTAAAAATAATAAATAAATAAAAAAATTCAAATGAATGAGAGTGAAATAATTTGCCAAGTAAGAGGAGGCAACATTCTGTAAGTTAAAAAACATTATCAATCGATAATGTTAATATAACTAAACAAATTGTGAGCCTCTCGTCCCGAAGCACTCAACTAATTGCAACTCTTGTCATTCCACGTATTTCGTACTTTCTAATTGCTGGTTTATGTATGTATGTGTGTTGTGTGAATATCTGGATTGCGTGTGTATTGGGGTGTGATTGAATGTAGTTGATTGGATGCAAATATGTGTATATAAATATGTGATAATGCACGAATGTGTGTGTGTGAAGATTTGTTGTTATTGTGAATTGTAGTCACAATTTCAAAAAGGTTTAAAAAAATAGTTGAAAAAATATTTCATTGCGTTAAAAAATATATATTTTGTTGAATAAAACATTGAAAACTCGGATATTGTCTTTATTTTGTTTTGAAAAATTTACTGCAAATTGAACTAGAAATCAAATTTAAATTAATCGAGCAAGACGAATTTGTTTTCTTTTCGATGAAAAGATAGTTAAAAGTTTGAATAATTGTCAAATCAAGCGAAACCATTGCTTAGAAAAATGAATAATTTGTCTCACTCAGTTTGTGCCATAGAAAGTGATCAATATATGTTTTAATATTTGATGAATAGAGGAATTTGTTGGATCGTTTAAACTGAAAATGAATTTTCTAAGGCGAGAACATTTGAAGTTTTGAAAGAGATATCCCATGAATTTCATAATAAATATGGCAGTAAATTTGAAATTGCATCTAGATCATATGCATTTATTGAGTTCGATAAAGATATTCAAAATTCACAAAAGAAATATACAGTCACCCGAACACCAATAACTTTTACTCAAATTAATTCTAATTTAAACATTCAAAGAATTATGGTGGAAAACATTAACAATGTAATTCAACGAGGAGAATCTCTGAGTGCTTTAGATGATGAATCGATAGACAGTTCTTCTTTTTCCAAAACATGGAGACACGGCTTCTTGTCCACTTATATTCGTCCTAACAATATATATAGTAGTTATAATTTTAATAATATGAATAAAATAAATAAAATAAATATAAATAATATGAATTATACAGGGGTGACCATAAGTCGCTTTACCCAGTTTTATTAATAATAAACACAAAATTCTAAATGAAACAACTTTTATTTAATCAGCGTACAATAATAATTTCAAAACAAAAACTTGAAAACAATTAAATCCTTCAGATTTAATACACAACTGGATTCTTCTCTAAACAGAGTGACAGATTCGTCGGCACTAGTCTTTATCGTTGTTCAAGGCTGCAAATTCTGTAGTAATTCTTTCCTTCAACTCGGATATGGTTAGAACATTTTGTGAATAAACGCGTTCCTTCAGGATACCCCACATTGAATAATCCCAATGTGTCAGGTCCAGTGATCATGGAGGCCATTCAGTGGTTCCTCTCCTACCGATCCACATTTCAAAAGTGTTATCCAAAAATTCGCGTACATTTCTACCATAATGAGGGGGAGTACCGTCTTGCATCCAAACGTAGTTATCTATGTGAAGCTGAGGTGCGGCAAAATCACGCAGCATGTTGAAATATAGCTGAGAATTGACCGTTCTATCAAAGAAGTATGGACTCAGCACACCAGTTGAACGTATACCTCCCCACACACAAATTCCTGAAGAAAGATTGTTTGTCTCCTATACCAGATGAGCATTCTCAGTGGAGTAGTACACGGCATTATACAAATTTACGTGACCATTCAACGTAAATGAAGCTTCGTCGGCCCAAATTATTCTGTCCCTGATGTCAATGTTCTCATGGAGTTGTTACTGTAACTATTCGCAAACTTCTATGCGCCTGTCATAATCGTCATCATTCATTTGATGGAGCGAACGAGGTTGCCAAACTTTCAACTCAATGTCCTTCATTATTCTACGTAAACTTGTGCGTGGTATATGCAACTGCAAACTTGCACGAACTGCAGATGTTGATGGTGCATTCTGATAGAAAGTTCTAATCTTTTCTTTATTTTCATCGGTATTCATATTGGTAGGGCACCCACTTCTGGTACACCAAACAAGTATACCAAACAAACGATATGTGGAGAATGGAAGCTTACAATACAACACCAATAAGCTTGGATGTTGGTTTGATCATGGTCTTAGTGGCATGCTGAGTGGCTTACAGCAGTTCAAGGGCTCCAATCTGTTGAGGTTCGTTGAGCAATTTGAAGACATTCTTTACTTTACGCTCTTTTGTTAATATTCTTGCAGAGACTTACTTTTAATCTACCATTTGCAGATTGACGCTGCTATCAACTTGTACTATGTAAGCAACCCAATCATGTAGCTCACGAGTGAGTTCCTTCTGAACTTCTCCAGCTACTATGAGTAAAACTTCTCGATAGCAGTTTAGTCTTTGTAATGTAATGTCAATGAGATTCCTCCAATCGAGAATTCATTTGTGTTGTATATACCAAACTCCACAAAAATTATTTGAAATTCAAAAACTAAACTAACAATTAATAAAAAAAATTTAAATTAAATTAAAATTCATAACATTCAAGATTCATAAAAAACATAAAAATTCAAACATGAAGAATTTGTTTTACTATACAAATTAAAAAATTAACAAAACATAGAAATTCAAATTACAAAACCAATCTGTTTAGTGGTGGAATAGGGATTATCAAATAGATAATTTTATATATCCGGTCTATATACTTATAAATATTATTTGTAATTGGTTTTTTTAAAAAAAGGAAAATTTTAATTGTTAAATTGTGAAAATTGTTTGATTCTGGAAAAATCCAGTTTGGAAGAAAATGTTAATTGTAATATTTTTTTATCCGATATTTTTTTGATGATTGTGAAAGGAGAAAAAAATGACCTTGAGTTTTGTTTTGTTGGAGTAGTTTGAGTTACCTGTAAATACGAGTGTGTTTTTGAGTTATGAAAATTAATTCGATACGTTTACTTAATATCGTTTTGAATTGATTAAAAAGTGAATTTCTTTTCTAGATACTGAATTGTGATAATCGCAATGTTGAGAAAAACCGCAAATATTGAAATTGCAAAAACATTGAATGATACGATTTTCGATGCACCGATTCTTCTCGTCAAACTCGAATCGATTTTAGATCGAAATTTGAATAGAAATAATACAATAAACGGCGCAGTGTTTCTGTGTGATCGGTGAATAGAGAATTGTTCAAATAAGATTGGTTTTTACAAAGCGAAATGTGAATCAATCAATTCGTAAATCAATACTGAAAAGGTTAAAGTATTCTGTGAAAGATTCGAAAGATTTAATGACAAATCGAATTCAATAAACGTTAATTTTCAAACGCTTCATCCATTCAAACCGTCATCGACTAAATGCACGAAAAACATCTGCTATAATACAATCGATTGTCGGGCCGGATTACTTGCGTCGATCGCCGGCAACGATGTGGATTTCTGCAGTGTCTCCTCGTGCGAGAGAGCGAGTATTGAATCAGTCGATTTGAGGGACGGGCTCGTGAGTGTCGATCCAATTTTCTATATCAAATTCCGGTTGAGTGTCGCCTGGATCGAGTTCAGTTGCGGTGGATCAATTCTGCTGGTCGCCTTGGTGACCGATGATGGTCGATTGGCGACTGTCGGGTTGTTCCGAGTCGAGAGATCACTGCTGGAGAGTGAAGAATCGAATTTTTGTGAATATCAACCGAATACCGAGAGCCCGTTGGTCGATTTGCGGTGGCATCCAAATGAGAAAGAGTCGTTTTTAGTGGTTTTGAACGATACAATCACACTTTGTTGTGTGAAACAAAACAAAATCGATATTATAAATCAGAAATCGAATGCGTTTTGTGTATCCTGGAGTCCGAAGGGATTTTTCCTTAATCAGTACGACAATTTGATGAATAAAAAGTGCTAGAGTGCGATCAAAGACATTTTTGGCTCTCTCAGAGTATATCTATGGGCCCAGATGCTCCTTTCTTTCGGACAAATCGGAAACACTGCTGCCTTATGGTAGATTGAGTCAAGGTGATCTATGACAACTTTTTACAGTTGTATCTGAACGGCAGTCATAGGCCAAGTAAACAATGCAATTGTGAGTAAACTTGGAAGCTACATTTACTAACTTTTCACACGCTCTATGTTAGGAATTAAAAATGCTATGAAAATTTTTGAAAGAAGGTTATATTAAATGTACAAATTAAAATTTTTATATAATTAAATAAGTAATGTTTGAAAAAATAAAATTACTAAAATTCAGAAGATCAATTAAATTGCTAATAATAAAAAATTTTTGAGATTTTTTTAATATAATATAAAAAGTATAATTTTTATGTAGAACAATTTAAAAAAAAATTAATAAAATTAAATGAAACGATTAAATATTTTAAAATGTTATCGTTATTTAAAATTGACTTATAAAAGTAATGAAATAATCAAATATGAATATTTATAAGTATTTTTATTTATATCGGTTTAAGATTTATGAAACAAATTGTTTCTCAGAAAAATAATAAGTTTGTTTAAATATTAGATTTAAACATGTTAGTTTGTTGTGATAATAAAAGTTTTGATGTCAGAAATATCTCAAAGTAATAATTTTGACGATGTCCCAAGAACCTCTAATACATTTCACATATTGTGTTTAACGCTTTCCTTCAGCAGGTGCTAACATATATGATTCCAAGCACTCACTACTATTTTCTACTTACCATTTTACATTCGGTTTTCTGTGCTTATACCATTTCATGGTATTGTGAGAAGTGCTGATAGTAGATTCTTCTTTTGCGGACAAGCCAATGTGTGTATTTGTGGTTGAGTCTTCTGCTAGAACAGAGAAGTTTAAATCTTTTGTTGTTGCAAAATCATCAGGTGATGATCACAAAAAATAGAAAAGTAGTTTTAAAAATCGATTTTAAAAAAATTATCTTGGACTGGGGGGCATTTTCTGTCACTTTTGCCCCCCTCCAGTCACTTTGTTAAAAAAAGGCCCTGGTAATTATGATTATTATTATTTGTTGCGATTATTTCTGCGCGATGCGCGAGCACGACTCAGTGGCAATCTTGGGCTGTCCGAGAACTTGAGGGGTGCTTCTTTGTGTACAGACGATTTCATGCGCAATTTCAAAGAACAAAATCCAAAAATCGAATTAACTAAAGATGGGCTCTTTCTCGATTTCAATGCCATTAAATTCAATGTAGCGATCAATTGGAGATTCAGTCTCAATATTATGATCATTCAAAGGGCCCAGCATAATTAAAACAAACCCCTGCGTAACACTGTTTCCTCCGTCCGATTCTAGGGGCAACCTGAGAGTCGGATGGAACACCATGTATATATTTAACGAAACATCGTTCAACAAAGAAAGGAAGATACGGGGCCGGATCTAAAATCCCCTGGATTTTCATAATCACCTTGAACTTTTTCTTCCAAATTTCAAAACTGCCGTTTCCATTAGATTTTTCCAAATTATCGAGTATAATTTGTAAATCGCTTATCATAGCCCGGATAGCTTGTAACCGCGAATAACAAATATACAAAGTTTATTTTTCACAACAAATACTTCTTAATAAATATTATTTAAACAAATAATTATACATATTTTTTCATGTTAAATATTTTATTTAATAAATAAATTTAACATGTAAAATTTTGTTTGAATATATATCAAAATTAACAAAAAATAGCAAAAATTATCTGCTGCAAGGCTTATTGCAGCCATTTAAAACGGCTACTTTCATGTATATTTTGAAGACATTTTTACTAATGTTTTTTTACTAAATGTTATTTTCAGTTTTAAGAATACTAATTAAATTTTCACTACATTTATTTGTATCACAACCTTAATTGCCACTAGGACAATTGTCCATAAAAGTTGCGTAGCTCGTCATCGTTCTTGATTGATAAATTTTTAATAATATTTTTAAACGTTTTATTATTCAAACAAATTTAAATTACAATTCGATTTACAATTCGATTAGAAAAATAATTTATGCTTATAATTTATAAATAATATTTATTTATTTTTAAGAAAATATTATGAAAATATTATTTATGAAATAATAATTTAATTTTAAAGTTGATTATTAAAATGTTATTAATTGATTAAATAATTCGACGTTTAAAATATTTAAAATATCAATCTTCCATCTGTGTGGGAAAACACAGTCCTAAACAACATACAATAAACACCATTCAAAAATATTTCTCACAAACAGATTAGGCAAATGACAAAAATGCAAAGAAATCTTAGAAATAATTGTGCTTTGTCCTATATTCCTAGAAAACAATCTTGGTGGTCATCAAATTGTTTCTAATTTGGCGATCTAGCATAAAATAGGGAAATCATGGTAGTAAAAATATTACAATTATTAAAATAAGCCACTGATGGGGACACAGAAGATATTATTGAGACTCAGATGATCAGAGAAGCTCAATCACAAAGTTATTTAGTTTCTCAATTACCATTTCCTTTGAAAAAAACAGATATAGCTATTCTTATCGAATTCATTGGAGAAAAAATCTAATCAGAACCAATCTTTGAATTCCCAAATTACATAAATTATTCCTTGAAGGACTACCGGTTCTGTTAATGCATGAAATGATGTTGATGAAGCTGAAAATGGAGGAATGAACGTCTCATTACTCTGATGCTCTTAAGATAACCCTTTCGAGTGATGTTAATTCAATATTTCGCGACGACAAGCAAAATAATATGAATTAATTTCTAGTTGAATCATATTTTACAACTTCTCTTCGGCAGTCGCGTATTTGATCAATTACAAATGTCAATTGAAATGGCAATCGCGTCTAATTTGTTTTCTTTGGGCTCTCAAAGACCGATACAAATTAATGTTACTCAAAATATTATTTTATCAAATGTGAGAATTTTATGATTTAAATATGCTGCTGACCCGCAATATAACATTGTATCACTTGTCTCGTTCAAAATGATTTCTCTTGACGTTGGTCTCGACGTTTTATCATTATGCACCATTCACACATCGACTGTACACCTGTTGTATTCTTATCACAGTTACAGGTGCACCTGATTTTCTCTTGTACATAGAGATACAGACCTTACAAATTTAATAAATTGTTGTTATTGAATTTTTGTCACCTTAAAGATATTTATCTCTGAATTTTCTAAAAATGTTATGGAAATCTGTGGTAATATATCTAGGCAGACATTTAGGAGTATCAATCATTAAAGCTCCGCAATTCATCAGACATTTTTTGATATGAATCGGTCATGAGGTGAGAGTCGGGTTTTTCCTGATCCTGATCATGTGTGGGGGTCACTACGTGTTTTATACAGTACTTTTGTACAACACAGCATCCAAGACCGATAGATACCACATTAGTTCCCGTGCGGAATCGATCTCTAGAAAATAATAATAATACTATACACACACAAATTAATAATTTATAATTATTATAAACACTATTTAAGTTAGAAAATGAAAAGTTGTTTAATTATTGATTAGTTAGTGTTGTATTTTTAAATATATTGTGGCAATGGTTATTTCTCCTGGTTTTAATGGTGACCACGATGAATGTTTGTGCAATTCGAAAATCGAAGAAAGAAGAAGAATTTTCAAAAAACTTCCTCAATCAGGGCACAAAAATTTGGCACCGAAAGTAACATTTACGACGGACTGAAGAAATGGGTTGAAGAAACAATTGAAATCACCCAGATCAATCAACCCTTTCCAGCCCAAATTATTATTTAAGCAAAATATTGGAGCATTGAATATCCGTTACAATGTTGGGTTAAATTGCTAAGAAACAAGTGAGAATCGCGCTCTTTTGCATTCTAATATGTGTAGTGTCATCTATTAGACTTTTTAGAAACTATTACTATGTGTAAAATTTAAATAGGGTAAAAGAAATAACTGTAATTTACAGGGTTTGTCAGCACATTTCAGAATGACATCATTACATTTAAGATTTTTGTAAATCAATTTAAGAATTTTGTACATCCGTTTAAGAAATGGAAAATCAATTTAAGAATTTTGTAAATCAGTTTAAGAATTTTGTATTTCCATTTAGTAGAAGAAAAATGGGCATTAGACACACAACCCCCCCCCGGGGGGGTAACTAGTTACCGTGGTTGCCATGGCAACGGTCGCGGTTACCATGGCAAAGGTCGCGGTTACCATGGCAACGGTCGCGATCACCTTAGCA
>MQRK01095810.1:0-10974 GCA_001938485.1 Girardia tigrina
AATATTAGGTTGTTTAAAAATAATGTCGTTATTAAACCTTAATCTTTAAAGACAAATATTTCAGCGTTGAATCAACTTTATTAATCGAAATAAAAACCGTTAGCATCAATACACTTTTGTCAACAAGTTTATTTATTCCGAGTGCATTAAATTCTGGCTTTCTGGAGGCGATGAAATCGTTGAAGGCAGTTTTAGCATCCCCTTAATTTTCGAAGTATTTCTCCTGGAGGAAAATGTCAAGATGTTTGAAAAAGTGATAATCAGTAGGCGAGAGATTTGGTGAGTATGGTGGATGACTCAAAGTTTTGTAGCCAAGTTCGTTCAACAGTTGCATTGTCAGACGCGCAATGTGTGGCCGAGCGTTGTCGTGGAGAAGAATAGGCCCCTTCCTTCAATGCTAGTTGTTGTTTTTGGAGTTGCTGGTTCATTTTGACAACTTCCTGACAGTATCTTTCTGCCGTAATTGTTTCTCTTGGATTTAGGAAGCTATGATGAATAACACCGGCTGCAGACCACCAAACAGTCACCATGATTTTTTTGGGTACAATTTCGGCCTCAGAAAGGGTTGCGGAGCTTGATCGTGGTCCAACCTTTGAAAAGAACGTCTCCGATTGTCGTAGAGAATCCACTTTTCATCACATGTTACAATTCGGTACAGAAACGGATCATTCTTGTTTCGCATAAGATGTGAATACGATGCCTCAAAACGACGCATTTTTTGATTGTCATTTAATTCGTATGGAATCCATTTATCCAGTTTTTCGACTTCCCAATGTCACGCAGATATTTTGAAATTGTTCCTATCGTGAAACTTAGTTCCTCCGCAAGCACTCGAACTGTTGTGCATGGATTTGCTTCCATTAGAGCCTTCAAATTTTCATTTTCAATAGCAGGTTTCCGTCCACGGCCATCATCATCTTTGAGGGTCTCATCTCCTTCTTGAAATTTTTTTAACCAACGTTGTAACATACGTTCGTTTATGGTTCCATCGCCAAATACACCGTTGATATTTACGGGCGGCCTCCGATGCTTTGTGGCCAAGTTTGAATTCATATAAAAAATTGCTCGTAATTGCGCTTTTTGCATATTGACAACTATTTAAATAAACACGTTATTTTAAAGTTAATATTTAAACAAAATATCATAGAAATATGGAGTTTTTCATAAGTTATAAAACATAAATAAATGACAAAGATTTATTTCAAAACATGATCAAAAATCAGGACCATTCAAAAAACGACATTATTTTTTAAAAAACCTAATAACTTAATTCACCTGCATATAAATTCAAAAATAATGATTATGTAATCGATTAAATGAAATCACGCTAATCGAAAATTCTCAATGAGCTGGTTGAGACTGCCGATTGAACATTGTTTTAAGGGCAACGTGACTTAATTAATAATGCTTCACACGACGCTCTCTCAGACGATGCGCTCAGAAAATATATGAAAATATTTATTTCAGTAAGAATGAAGGAAATGAATATGTGCTTCCTGGAAACATAACTCGAATTCATAATATTATTTTTAACATCAAATTGAAAAACTCCAAAATGAAGAAAACAGAATGATCACAAAAGGATACTTAGAAGACAGATCAAGAAAGAGAAGAATGAAAAACGACATTATGAAGAGCTGACAATAATTCCATTAGCGTTATATGATGAAGGTTGGGATTTTTGTTTTCGTTTATGTGTTCTAATGGCTAGGATGAATACTAATAATTTAAACAAAAGTAAATTTCCTTAAGATAATAAGAAATTAAATAATTTAAGAAAAATATTTGGAGTTTTTCAATTTGATGTTAAAAATAATATTATGAATTCGAGTTATGAATCTAAGGATGAGATTGATATATTAAATATGGATTAAATATTTGATTTCGGATCTTTTAGCATCTTTTGAATAAAAACACTTCAGATTATGAAAATAAAAATACTAAGCAAAATAATAAGGATTTTTTGATATTTAGAAGAATAACAAAAATATTAATATGCATTGAAATTCTATATAAATAATTTCTACAATTGATTTTTTTAGTTGTCTAAATAAATAAATTTATTTAGTTAAAAATTAGCTTATTTGTTAAACTATTTTTTCGAAAGGTTTTCAATGGTTTGATTTATTTTTATTTACAATAAAATCAGTTGTTCGATTAGCTTATCATATTTTTTAAGAATGAAAATGACTTTATAAAAGATTAGCGAAAGTCAAATTCACATTATTAGGTGATGAAAAAATGATCTTTTGTTCTATTGTGTTAAATCAAAATTAAGAAAAAATTCTTTTTCAACCGTTTAAAAATACTGCAATCTGATTGATCTAATGAAAAACTCTGAGGATTTTCAAAAAAAATTGACGTGAACTTGTTCCTGTGTATGAAGAAGGTTTTTGGGAGGTTTGATAGCAATTAATTATATTGTCTTCAAAGGCTTATTGAACAGACAAATGAATTAGTTAAAGGAGAACGTGGAGCTTTCTCCGATGGAACATTATTTTTTTTCGAAAAAAACGTTCACGTCGACTTGCGCCTGTGTATAAAGAAAGTATCAAATGCATATGAGTAAAAATATACCCATGGTGATATGCTTTTGGGTTTTTAAGTATCATATCAGGGTTAAAACTTTTGAAACACTGATGGCTCAGCACTTCTGCAACGAGGTACAACAGGTCTTGTTAAATGAATCTTTGCGAATCATTTTTTGTCAATTGCTTTATAAACAATATAAAATATACCTATTATCAATATTATTTTGAAGTAACTACAATTAACTTATTTCCTTCTTTAAATTTAAAATTAACGATTGAGTTTTTATTATTTAATAATTATATAATTAACATTTTCAGCATATAAATGTCAAATTAAAGAATTTTAACTATTGGGTTCGGATTCAAAATTTAAATTCATGAGACTACATTTATTTCTATTACAAATAAAGTTTTTTAAACAAATATTTTCGAGGAACTTACGCACTTTCTCCTTTACAAAAACCATTAAAAATAAAATTGATATAAATGCAGATATTGTTATTTCATTTATTAAGAATTTAAATTTTATACTCGTTTTTTGTCAAAATTACGAAGGTATTTTATAAAAAATTTTTTACATCTTTTATTAAATTTCCATTATATTTTACATTTAAATTTAACCGTTTCTCAATTTCCCTTTCTATACAATCACATTTCCAATAAAATAAAATTAAAATCTCATTTTAATTTCGTTTTCATAATCGTTTTAAAATTATATTTAGATTTTGATAAAATAACGTTTTAAAATAAAATTAAAATCACAATTTTAGTTCAATTAAACAACCTTTAAATTACAGGTTTGGCTCAAAAGTTTCTGCCGATGAAAAAAGCTTTCTAAAATTAGCTCTATGCATTCGCGGTTAATGAAATTTTTACCATGTACTCTTCAGTAGTTTTGTTAACAATATATTTTAAAATTTTCACAATTTGAACAGAACTTTTATATTAAAATACTTAATTTATATGAAATTAAACATTGTTTAAATCTATTACAAATGTTTTTCGTTTTTCTAGCGAATATTCGTACTGAAAATGCAGTTTTCTCGAGAAGATATTAAAAATATCATTTAATACAACTAAAAGAGAGGACTGTCAACTGTCAATAATCATAAAGAAATCAACTACATCCTTAGTGAAGACACAGTTGGCCTCAGAACATGCTCCGACTAGGTAGCGAAATTCATCTGCTGTAATACACGATATTCAACAATGGGCTGACTCAAAACCGCAGCAATTCTTCCAGGATGGCATCAACAAGTTACCGGGAAGGTGGCAACGATGCATTGAGCATGATGATGAATATTTTGAAAATTCATATGACGTTGATGATTAAATACTTTGTTGATATTCATGTGTTATTGAAATTTCGGCAGAAACTATTGAGTCAAACCTGTTCCTTTCCATTTTGATAAAAGTACACTTTTTAAAAATAAAAATAAAGTCATATTTTCTTAAAAAATTGAAAATTATATTTTCAGTTGTTTTCATTTAATCCTTTTTTATAAAAGTTATATTTTCATTTTTTTTCTTATAACAATCATATTTTAATTTAAAATTATGAATTAATATGATTTTTTATTTGTTTTATATTTAAATAAAAGTTACAAAATATTTTTTAGTTTATTTATTATTTTCCAAATATTTAATTTTACGTTTCATATAATATTAAAATTTACTTTATTAATAAATTTGTTTATTGATTTTGTGTTAAACATTAAAAATTAGTATTATATAAATAAATTTTTTACACTATTTTATAAAAATCATATTTTAACATAATCTATAAATCTACTTTTCGAAATGTCATTATTTCATTATTAAATTGATTAGATTTTAAATTCGAAAATTTTATGACCTCAACAAAGCTCCTAACATTAACCTTTTAAACAATAGTTGTTTGTTTAATCTTATAACTGTTAATACGCCCTAATATATAAAATAAAGATATTTAAAAATCCATTAAACGATATTCTAAAAAAGTATTAAGTGAATAATTCATAAATTGTAGTAAAAATAAATGAACATAAATGTGTACCTAAACATCCAATACTACCATCAAGGCCAATATAATTTAAGTTAGCTGCAGCAGCTTTAACATCCCTTTCATCTTCTTGAGCCCAATCACGCAGCTCGAATATCTCTTTTTGACGGTATTCAGCATTATCATCAAAATTCATCTTACAATCCATACAAAACACTAGTATAATTTTAAGAAAAAGCTAAAAAGGCGAAAAAAAAACCTTGGCCATTATTATCTTCAGCCATTGGATTAATTTCCAATAAACTACAGTCACTTTTAATAAAAAATTTGTACATCTTTTCAATCTGATCTGCAGCACTTTCGATTTGTTGAGGTCCGGAATAACCCATACTTTTAGCAACATCTAAACACTGTTCTTTAGTAACACCCTGGTTTATATCCACAAGAACCTTGAAAGAAATATCTTATTTAGCTTAAAAAAAGGTGTTTAATAATATTTAATTTATAATTCCGTCATTTCAAAAAAAGATCAAATTAATTTTTAACAATGTGAAGAGACATCCGAAAAACTGATTCCAAATCATAATTATTAAAAGATTATGTTTTTTAAACGACAAAATAAACGACTTAAAAAATTTTAAAATCCTGCTCTTCATTTTTGGTATTATACACGTGATACATTTTTGTGTCAGAACTGCCGTTACAGGAATATATTTTAGGTAAAAAAAACGTTTTGCTGTTTTTTTAACACTAGTTAAAGGGTATTTATCGTATATTTTCAGTGAATATTAATATAAAAAGAGAAGAATATCCGTGACAAGAAAGGGAGAAGTAGAACAGAAAACTGGTGGAATAAGATTTTCGCAAATTGAACAAAATCACAGTCAGACCTGTATTTCCAAATGTGAAGATGTTAAACACACTAATTGGAGCATATTACTTTAGTACGATCGATTTAGGAAACGTATACCATCAAGTGGAACTGAAGGTTAAATCAAAAATCAAAACAGCATTTTCAACAAAGAACGATCAATACTGTTTTTAGAGAATGCACTTCAGAATTGCCGTTGCATTAGCAACGTTTGAATAATTTTTGGTAAAAGTTTAGTTTGAATTAAACTAGAAATAGGTACTTGTTTACTTGGACTATATTCTGATTTTCGTGAAAGACAAAAAAGCACACCTCAAATGAATCGAAAACATATTTAGTAAAATAAAGAAATCGGATCTGAGAATTAATAAAGAGAAATTCCCCTTCTTGGGAGAAAAGAAAATTTATGTGGATATTTCAACAGCAAAAATGCATAGAAACAAATCGAACAAAGATCGATATGATTAGCAAGTTAAAGAACCCGTCAAGTATTATGCAAAAATATCATGTAACAATTGGAGATTAGGTGCTAATAAAGAAATAAAACGTAACAAAGGAAGTGGATCGATATAAAGTACCGAAGACATGAAGGAAGTTTTGACATACAATTAGATGATGGTAGATCAATCATATTTAAATGTGGAATAGCTAAAGCCATTTAAATCGAAGGGATGTGAGAAATATTATAAATTTAGTATGTTGAATTTTGTAATTTGAGTTTATTATATATTATGTATGATTGTCCAATTTAGCAGACATGTTTCACTAACCGAAGTCGCAAAACAAGATGAGGAGACAGCATTGAGAACTATTTGAAAAATTGGATATTGAAATTCGGTGCGCCAAGAATAATTCATGTTGATCGTTGAAAAAAATTGAATCGAAATTAATTAGAAAATGTGTGAAAAGTTTCATATGAAGTGTGAATTTTAAGGTCCATACCACCCTGATTGAAAGACGATTCAGAAATATGCCACAGGAATTGACATAACTAACAAAAATACAAAAAAGTTATATACAGGATCAGATTCTCATTCAAAATATTGTTACATAGAATATTTATTTACAGGCACTGAGTCTACAATAGAAAATATAATTCGACTCAAATGAAATTTATTTTTTATAAAAAGAAAGTTACAAATGGGAATCATTCATTATATTAGTTTTAACCCGTTGACTACCGGAGACCCGTATACGGGTTTACGGCTTATAACTTTTGAACGAAGAGGAATTTTTTAATGCGGTTTTTTTCTAAATATTACTATTAACTTTTCTAGTCCAGTTCTCTCGCTCTCTAGTCCAACTCTATTCAATTTATTGCATCAGAACAAAACTGGAACATGTGGAAAGGGGTAAAAAATTGTGAAGGATTGCCAAAATTTACTGGAAATTCACGAAAAGGAGATGTTCAATGGTTTTCGTCTTCAGCTCTTCTAGCAATGAAATGGAAAGAAAAATGAGATGTCTACATGTTATAGACTGTAAATAGTACAAATTTCTTGAACAGTGGAAAAATTGATAGAATAAACGGAATAGAAATTATGAAGCCCGCTCTAGTCATGGAATATTCGCAAAAAATGGGAGCTGTTGATGAAACTAACATGCAGATATCATTCTCTGCTTCAATTAGGAAAACTTTGAAGTGGTATAAAATACTTCAGAGATATGGTCCTTCAGAGAGAAATAGAGTTGGTAGACCTTCTAATGTTTGTACACCTTTGAGATTAGTTGCTTGTCAATTTCCCGACAATGTTCCACAAGATCGAAAGAGTAGAGAACGAAGTAGAAGAAATTGTATTGTTTGTAGTGCGAAACAAATTGGACAACGAAGTTATTTCATGTGCCTTGACTGTAATGTGCCATTATACGTATCAAATTGTTTCCGATTTTACCACACTAAGCTTCATTTTGATGTAGATGAGTGATAAAAACCAATTGTAATCAGTAAAATATAATAATACTGCAATATTCATTGAAAACTCTTGTTTGTAGCTCAAAAAACTCATTTTTGTAACTCTTATGTAATAAATATTTCTAAATCTGAAACTTGTACTATTTACATCATAGTTGGCTGGTAATGTCATGAATTGATGATTATGATCTCTTTTTGCTCCCTCACCCCAAATACAACATAGATTTATTAACATCATAAAACATCTTGAAACATTTTAAGAGTTCCCGGAGCACAGCATTTTGCTACATAAGAAAACTTGAAAGATATAATCTCAAAATTATTTGCTCAACAGCCTCCGAAATTTTACGAAAATGCCTTACAGGACCTTGTTGTGCACTACAAAAAAAGCGCTTGTATTAACGTAAATTTCTTTGAGTATTAATAAACGCAGTAGATAAATGAATTAATTCGGAAGATAAATAAACTAAAGCAGCAGATAAATTGCGAAAAAAGATATTAAAAAATTAATTTAATTAATTAAAACAAGATTTATCCATGAAAATTACATTTTTAGATTTTTTAAAATTAATAGTTGATGTTGTGTACCACAACATTTTTCTACAATACTACATACATTAAAAAACACTTATTTTATGGTAAAAATACAAATAGTATCGTGTAAAAAGATTTTTTCTTTCAAGGTAAAAATTAACTTTTATGTAAAAAATTATTTTATGTATAAAAAACAATGCAAAATGATATTTGTTTTAATTTTTTAACTTCATAAATTTTACAAAATGCTGAGTTGACTTATTTTTGAATAAATCAATTTTTAAATTAATCAATCGCTAAAATCGTCATCGCCAATAACAAAAGCAAGGTACGAAAAGCATGCGCTAATCTCGAAAAATCAACCAGTTCCGTCGGGATTCCATCGATCCTGTTCATAAGCAAAAACTCCGTGTGAAGTCGTCGGAGTTCATCGATTAAAAATCGATATTTGGCGATGACGAAATCTGGCCCGCACCGATAGTGAGTCCCGCGAATGCTCCGCAAGCAGAACGGTCGACCCGGCGACCAGTCAAATCGACTATATTATCGGTTATTATTCCCACCGGGACGGTTCAAGTCGAAACTCCGCATTTTAACGATCACAGTTATAATAGTTGACAACACTTCATATGCTTTGTGCTTCTTAGGCAATGGAACAGGCCTTGTTTTCAAAGCAAGTGTGATTTCTGCTGGGCGAAAACGCCTCTGTTTTGGACCTTACAGCATAATTAGCTTTTTAAGTGGTACTGAAGCATATTCATAACAGCAAGCAAACAGTAATAAATGTTTGCAGATATAATTTTTTGGAATTCTCTGCAATCGCATATGCTACAGGTCCAATTGTCCTTATCATACATAAAACATATTTTCCAGAAACGCGACTGCATGTTGATTGAATCAAAATCAGTCCAGTTGAATTTGTCTTTTAGCCTTCTATATTCTTTTAAATCTGCTTTGAAATTTGTAGAAATGGTTCGACATGACACCATGTAATGAATCTGCTATTTGCGTTTTGACACACTGCTGTCAATCGATTTTTTAATCTCATCCTGTATTCCACGATTGTCTATCTTCACATGCTCATTGGGGTTTGTCTTTGATCGTTACACTAACACGTCTTCTTTGTCGTGGTGATAAATAATAAACATTTTGGCTGGATATCCACAAGAAGCTTTGAATTTACATATGTAGAATTGCTTTATTCGTTCAGTTTGTGAATCCCATGGATCTGATTTCATCCATAAATTGTTTTGCATTGTATAGTCTTTAAGATCGTCTTTATTACTAAATATTTTTATTTTTTCGTACGTTGTAATTTTTCCTCGCTAGGTTCTTGCACTATTTTTATCTACTTACTGAGATGTTGTTAGTTGAGTTGGGATTTTGATGAATTCTTCTTCCCTGGAATCATAATTTGAGTCATCTGAATCTTCATCTTCTAGATTCTTGACTTCTTTATTGTTTTAATTTGTTTTTTCTTGGCCCGGTAATTTAATTTTCTTTTATTTTATGATTTTTTTATTAAAATTACATTTAAAAATAATAGTAATACCCTTTATTTTCTCTTTTTAGTTAAATTTTTACCTTTTTTAATTATTAAATATAAATTAAAACTTTAATTTTAAAATTTAAAACAAAAACATTTAAAACATAAAAATTTATCTACTGGTTTCATTTATTGATCTGCTGATTTTAGTAAATTTATTTATGTTTAGTTTTAATTTATTTATCTTCAGTTTTAATTTATTTATCTACTAATATCATTAAAAAAGTATCTTTTAATTTAATTCATTTATATTCTGGAATAATTGTTTATCTTCTAAAATAATTTATTCTCAATTTCTTTTAGAAATAATGCATTTATAACTTGATTTGTGAAATAAATTTTAATTAAGTTTTCTATAATATTCTCACTACTTATTATGCAGATAGCGTATAATATATACCAAGAACATGCATATTTATAGTTTTTTATGTTTATATTTTAACCCTATTCACGCTGACTAAAATTTGAAAATCTTTATACACAAGAAATTATTTTTATTTAAAATTGTTTATTCACAAACATACACATTACAAAATTTAATTTACAATTACAGTACGTTTACTTATTATGATTGCGCATAAATTTCAATTGTCATCGACTATATTCATCCGAAAACTGAATTTCGGATTTGTGTAAGGTGAAATTCGGAATTCCGGAATAATTCCGGAATTGACAAATAAAGAGTCAAGAGCAAAAAAGCATAAATTTATTGCAAAGTAAGAAAGAAAATTTTTATTTTTGTATTAATAAAAAAAGATAAACAAAACAAATTCAACATTTAAAAAAATATTATAAATATAAAAATAAAAATTATTATGAAAAAAAAATTAGGTTGATTTTTTGAAGAAGCTTCTCAGCATACACAAATTGTCCAATGTAGTATCATTAAGTCTTGACATAATTTTTGTTGAAAATGCTCCAGCAGCGGAAAAAGCTCTCTCTACTTCAACACTAGTTGGGGGTATACACAATAAGTTTTTGTAAATATTTTCCGAAAGTGGTCCACGAGATCCACCATCGTCCCAAAATTTTAATTCATTGCGAATAGCAGATTGAATTGATGATTTTTTCAAATTTCTTGTTTTCGGCTGTAAAAGTGACTTCTGAATTTTTTGCTGCAACAATTTCTGTAAGGAGGGCTGAGTTTCATTTTCAAAGGATTCGTTAGGTTCAAGTTCAAATACTATATCAGGATCAAACTCAGAATCCGTTGAATCAATTTCCGCAGTACTTTCGTCATTAATTCGCCGGGCCAGTGATATAATAATTTTATTTATTTCTGTTTTCGAGTGACAGGAAATGCTTTCGTGAATTTTTGTTTTGCCACCATTATGCAAGTATTGTAGCACATCAGATAAAATAGTTCTTCTCCGATTTAACTGGAGTTCTAGCTCTTTTTTCAATGAAGGCCAAATTCGTCATCCTCACTAAAATTTTGTAACATAAACGTAAATGTTGCATCCGCAGAAATTAAATTGGCATATGCACGACATAACGCGTCTACGGCTAATTTTACTGGCATCAAATTTTTCGATATCCGTGATACTGCATCCCATTCTGATTCATATAAAATTATGTCCGCTTTAACGTCAATTAGTG
>MQRK01095816.1:0-11500 GCA_001938485.1 Girardia tigrina
ACTATCCGACCCCGTAGGAGGCCTATCGGGGGGCTGCTAGTGATTCTTTAGTTTGGGTGGACCCTCTAAAGAGCCTAAAGGCTCAATACCATTCGAAAGAGATGGGAGGCCCACATATATTACATTCTTATCAAATGTAGGTAGTTCTTATTAAGGTATGCTTTTAGTTTTTTAAGCATTTTAATTGGATATTCATTTTTAGATCGCCATTTTTAATGTGATATTTTTGTATCAAATGTCCGATATGTCTTATAAACAGTAAGAAACTGTAAATCAAAGACAAGTGTACTTTATGTCAATAGTAAATGAAAAAATAAAAGAAAACCGCTACACCGATGATGAACATCAACAAATACGGAAATAATTACGAAATAAATGAAAATTCAAATTAAGAAATCTTTTTCTTTAAGAAATAAGAACCAGAAATAATTTTTTATGATATTATAAATTATGTATTTAAAATTATAATTAGAATTTACCTTGGCAATTTGATTGACTAAACAAACTAATTTCGAGATCCAAAATAGATTAATCGAAATAAAGTAATAAGAAAAGGAGTAAAACCTTGTCACAATCATTTGAAAGAACATTCTTTTACTTTGACCGTGATCAATTCGAGCTAATTTTGTTAATAAAGAAGATTTTTGAAAGTCTCAAAATTCTGTTTGATATAAACTATGAAAGAAGGATTCGATGACTGTAAAATACAACATCGATCATAGAACTTTAAATTATTATTTATCGCTTTTTTTCACTCAATTGAATTACTTGCTCTCTTTCATATTTTTATCGTGATCACTGAATCCAGTGGTGAGCTATGAAATTTTTAACAAGGGGCTCGCTCCTTTTTTCTCGCTAATCATATGAACTAGTACTCTAACAATGTGTCATTGCGACTGGCATATACAAAAACAAAATCATTGGTTTAAAAATGGTTTATTTCAAACAAAACAAAATATATATATTAATAATGAATACAACAAATAATAGGTACAATATAATAAAATAAAGAAAAAAATATGACATAAGTAAAAAATAACTTAAAAGTACTACTACAAGAATATTGAAAAGTTTTCAATGACAACTTATGCCAATGACAATGAGCTCGTAAATCATAGAACCGTTTAACAAAGGGCTCACGCGAGCCCCCGAGAGCCCCTTTAGCTCATCACTACAGATTCAGTATGAATCTCTTCATTTTGATTCTTATTTTTAGTTATCTATTTATATAATTGTTACATTCGCTGCCACCCCCCAACAAGAAAAAAACAACTCGATCAGTCAAGAAAAAATTCAATCAATCAACAAACAATTCAACGATTGTAATTCAATCAGCATTAAACCAAAATCAAAAACAAAAATCCAATAAAATTCAATTTATTTAAAAGGAAAAAACATTTTTTGAGATAATTTCGTTGAATGTTTTAATCAATCAAAATGTTTACAACTTTGTGTAAAAAAATCAAAAATTTAATAAACCAAAATATTTTATAATGGCGTTGCTTAATTTCCTTTCATACAAACGTGGTGGTTCTACCCGTGAACCAAAAAATAAATCTCCGCCTATTTTCGAAGTTGAGACCGGGTTCAAAGAGGTTAAAGTATCTTCATGCATGCCCGATACTTCGCATCGTTTAGATACGGATCTTGAAACCATCCACAATAAGAATATTATTAATTTATTTAATTTTATTTATTGTTAAAAGTGAATTCACAGATCATAGACTTACTATTGAGTTAATAGTTGAACACAATAACATGGCTGTAAAAAAATTGCTTGTTGCTCGAATATTGATATTTTTGAAGCTGTGAAGTTGTATAATAAAATGCCGTCCAAAAACAAACAGCCTCGGAGAATATAACTTTATACTTACGTGCAACTGGTTCAGAATTGCTTAGTAGACCAATGTATGATTTCAGCGGAATAGACGCCAACTAACAAATTTAGATGATTATATTATTAATTTAGATTCAAGTGGTGACGAATATAGAGACGTTGAGAATAACAAAGATTTACTTGTTTTTTGAATATTTAGAACACGTACGGCATTTTAAACTGTTCCTGTATTTCTCGTTTCCATGTTGCTTATTGTTAACACAATATAAACAAAAAATAATGATTAATTATTTATCAGGCCCTCGGTATGACTGTAATAAGTTGTTAATAATATTGTAATGAATGATAATCAGAAATTATTAAACACGTTGAAAGTGATGGCCGAAACTGCAGACTGCCCACTGGTGCGATTATGTTTGGGTTGCTATAGCATCAGTGCCTCTCTAGATATCGAAGTGGGAGGTTGTGTGTGTGTTTCTCAATGTGCTCTACGCGTTTTTATAAACGACCCGCCCTTGAGTCGTTTCGCAGTAGATGAAAATCAGCAATGACCCACCGGTCGGTTGTATCACTCTCAACGTGTTAAAGATCAATTTATTAATTTACTTTACAAAACTTATTATTTTTACAAGACGAATCGATAGGGAACCATATAGTCGACGGTTATTGACCGGTAACATGCTCTCAGTGTGATGATTTCTCTAATTTCGCAATTTATTAATTCCTAAAACTACATGTAATTTTAAGTCAAAAAAGATATATTTTCTTGAAATCGTGTAACCTATTCTTCCCTATTGAATTTAAAATTAATAATCATTTATTCATAATTTTAAATATCAATATTATATTTCATTTAAAAGAAATGAATGCAACAGTATATTTTATGATTTTATCTAAAAGCTTTTTGAAATCTATTTTCAAAAACTTATTTGGAAGTTCTTTGACTTTTTTATCTTACGATTTAAAGGATTGAGATTAAAACACAAACTCGATTTTGATCGAAACATAGTTGAGCAACTACACAAACCAGTATCAGTGCTTGCGGCAACCTGTGATAGAGTGCTTTCTATACAATTCCACAAAGTGGACATGAATTTTTTTCCGGCGACAGTGAGCATTATTGATTTGCCTCTCCACTAACGATAATTTTAGGTTTCATTAGTGCTCAAATAGAGCACCACATGCTATTTGTAATTTACTGACTAAGGAAGTCATTAAAATAATACTTATTTTACAACTCATTACACGTTTATTAGCGATTGGTCATTCGCTCTTCAGTTAGCTTACATGGAAACCATAAATTCCCCAAGTTGAACATGTCCATACCAAGTAGATTATTTTTTCGGAATATTTTTCTAATAAATTTAAAATACCATGCTTATTCCTGAATGGTATTGTGTCCTTCCAATTGAACTAGAATTTGGTCATCGTTCTTGGTTTTCAAACTTGAAGTTTCCATTCCTAAACTTTTCCAGTATGCATCGAAAACTTATCATTCCTTTTACCGCGTCTTTTCATCTACAATCTTAGGAGTAACCAATCCACGTTTTCAGTTTTAGTCAATTGACTTCAGAAGATCTTGTACAAAACTCATTTTAAATATACGTTTTCTTTAGAAATTAAAAAATTAATTAGAAAAACATATAGTTAGTAAACAGAACTATTTTATAAAAAAATTTTAAAGTTACTAAATACTAGATGAATTATTAATTTCTTTTTAATTTTACTAACTAGCAACACACAGTGGACCAAAACAATATTTGACCACCCATAAGAATTATAAATTAATTAATTAATTTAAAATTCAGTCTGTACATCAAATTGAAATCAGATATTAAACAAAATACGACATGCTAATAAGCAAATAAAAAATATTATAATATAATGTATGTAACTTAATTTTTTGGATACGTATTTTTGCAAAAAAAACACGTTTATTTTATAGAATAAGTAAATTTTATTTTAATATCAATATTTCCATCGTTGACCATGGTTTTTTGATAATTTTTGTGAAAATTTATGATTTCCATCAAAAGTAGTTTGACTTTTGATGTGGTCGATTCTTAGTGCTATTTTGTGATTCCATCATGGTTTCTGAAGTGCTGATCTTGAAGAGCGTTTTGAACAAGAAGTCATCTAAGGAACAAGCACAATCTGATGAAAAGGAAGCATGATGTAGAACTTCCAATTTAAGCGCCTCCAACATTTTTTATTTGGTTTGGGAAATGTGGCCTAACATTGTCGTGAAACCAAATCAGTTTATGATGTTTATTTAAGGGATTGCTAAAATTTATCAAATATTGTTGTTAACATTTAGTAGCAATAGTTTCCTTCAGGTTTTGCAGCTCAAATTTAACCATACCATGAAACGCAAAATATACCCTTACTTCCATGAATGTTTCGTTTTACTGTTCATTTAAATGTTTCCTCTGATGTATCCAATGTGTTTTGTATTTAGACTTGTTGTAGAAAATCTATTATCTTCGTTAGTCTAAACGGCCATCTTTCGTTTCCTGTAAGCAAAAAAATTTCAAACCATTAAATAATTTTCAACTTTGACTTAAGTCAGCTCATGTTGCGTAAATCTGTCTCACTTTCGAATCATTTTCATAGAATCCAAACATTTGATTATGGCTACTTAAATGATATGTGACTATTTGATAAGTTCTTTTTCTATTTGAGCTGAGTTTTTCTGAAATAATGTTTCTAATGCTTAATCTTCAATTTTTTTGTTGATCAAAAATTTTGTTTTGTCCCTGATATCAAATCCATAACATAAATTTCTTGAAGAACAAAAAACATTCAGCACCTTTTCTCTTTTGATTAAAGCAAAAAAGTAATTCTTTCTAAAAATGATGCTGTGTTGATGCGAAATTCAACATACGTAAATGAGATAACAAATATGTTTTTAAAGCTTTCAAGATTATTTAATTTATTTAACGTTTAAAATATAAATGGCATACTACATATTAAAGCGGAATTTCAACAGTTTAAAGATATATATATACTTTTGTCCATCGACTTTTCGAATTTTTCTTGTTTAATAAATAAAAATTAACCAAAATTAAAATTAAGCATATCAAATACATGTAGACGAGAACGAGAATTAAGAATATATTTATTTTTATGTTTTTGTGATTTTATATTTCATAAATATGTTAAAAATACATCTGAGCAAATACTTTTGTCCTTCACTGTATTAAATTTTAAATTACATTAAAAATTAAGTATTACATTCCTAAATTATTTTAAATCATTTTACTTTAAAATTAAATTAAATTATTTTTAATTAGTAAGAATCAAAGAAAATATCAATCATCCATCTGTGCAGGAGAGGCACAATCCGAATCAACATACAACATGCACAAATATCAACACACAATTCAAAACATTCCTCACAATTCAGATCATTTTATTGGAACACATTTTAATATGTCCTTTATAATATTGACGAATCATCATCAAAAATATAATTATCTTCACCGAAAGAACATATAAGGAAAGTTTTAACGTATCTGTAACTGAGACAATTTTCAAGACGGAGAGAACAAAAACGACAAATATAGACACAAAATGTTTAGATCTATTAACACTAATTGTTTTTTTTCCAAAAAAATCAAATTTGAATTCGGTTTAATAATGATAAAATCTTCTATTTGCTTGATTGACTGATTATATCCGCTCTATATGACATGCAGGCGGTGCCCCATTGAACAATGTAAACTTTTGTTGAGAAAAGCTAACCACATACACAAATCCTATTTCAATGACACTTGAACATTCTTTAGATAGTCTGACTTTGACTTGCAGTAGATTTCTTAATGAAAAAAAATATATCACCCTATTTTTAAAAGGAGAAACGTCGAAAATTAGATTTCTGCTCTCGGAAATTCTACAAACTTATTTACCTATGATGGAAATCCATTAACGAATAAATTCTCAAATATAATTGTAGAATGAAACTATCAATTTAGATTTTAATAATGGCCTCACTTAAAGATGAATTAATGCCTTGTCTCATATTTCACTGAATATTTCATTTTTTCCTTTTTTTGCGATATTTAAATAGAAATTTACCGTGAAATACTGTATTTTAATAACATAGAAAAAGAACCCATTTATTATTTTTTTGGATTTTTTTCTTTCTAGTTCATTAGAATCAAAGAAATAAGTTTTTGGTACAATATTTTTCATTGAACTTTAATTTTGTATCATTAGGTTAAAAAATGATTTTTCATTAAAGTGAAAATAGGAATTGGTTTTATTAATTTAAGTCTTAATAAGTATAATTTTTTAAGTTATTGAAACCAAAATTATGACATTATGGATTATTAAGAGCACCGACATAATTACTATGCAAACGTTTATTAATATCACACTTAGTCATTAGAACTCTCGGAAGTTCTTTCACTATTTGTCATCGTTCGAATTAGTGTAGTTCCTGAATTGTTTAATTTTGATTATTCGAACAAATTTCCTATCATTTATTATTATTTTAGCTTTAAAATATTTCATAAAATTATAAAAAATAATTTTAAAATTATTCATACCTCTAAAATTGAAACATTAAACATGTTTGTTTTAAGTTTTGAAAAATATTACTTATAAAAGAAATTACTCCATAGTATTACTTTTTAAATTTAAATTTATCAGATTATTACAGGGGTTTTCATTTTTATAAAGCCCATTTTTCATTATTATAAAACCTTTTTTTCATTTTTATAAAACCCATTTTATTAAATAAAATAAATTAAATATTATTTGCAAAAATTATTTTTAAAAATACCAACGAATACCAAAATATAAAAAACAATTTAAATTTATTTAATAAAGCTTTGTTTATTTGATTTAGTATCGAAAATGGCGATTTCTTTAATTTAAAATTCCTAATTCTAATTTGTTCTATCTGTTAAGAATTGATAAATAAATTATGGTTTTTATTTATATATTGAAAATTGTAAAAGTGGAATTTTGTTTTTTATAATTTTATATATTGAAAATGGAGTTCGTTTTTTGTGAAATTTGGCTTTTTTTGGAAAAAAATAGAATTGTATTCTGGAAAATTCCAGATTGAATTTTTCTTTGATTTTGTTTTAGTGAACTGTCGCATAGCGACATTCATTATTTTGAGTTGAGTATTGTAATTGGAAATAAACATTTCATTTAAATAGTTTTATGATTTTTGCGTGATTTTGTGATCGAATATTTTATTTTGAAATTTGATTGAAAAACAAAAGTCGAAAATGTCTGAAATCGAATGTGATCAACTGCAAAAAATAACGATAGAATTATGGAATTTTTCAACGAAATCTAAATTAACAAAATCGATCAATGAAGACTTCATCACGAATGAACAAAAGTCGATCATCGTTAAAAAAATGTCATCTAACATCACAAGTAATCTTACAGTCAGCGGTGAACGATTTACCGGTGATAATGTTCGTCGACAAAACTCATTAGCCATCCAAACGATCGCCAATATCGTCAAAACGAGTCTCGGTCCAGTCGGTCTCGATAAAATGCTCGTCGACGACGAGGGCGAAGTGACAATCAACAATGACGGCGCGACAATTCTGAAACTAGTCGAAATCGAACACCCGGTGACGAAAATTCTCGTCGAACTCGCCCAACTCCAAGACAAAGAAGTTTGCGACGGAACGACCTCCGTGGTGATAATCGCCGCCGAACTGTTGAAACTCGTCGAAGAACAAATCAAATCGATATTTTTTCTATGTGATCTCGCGGTGTTATCAAATTTCAGAAACACTATATATTATGATTTTTTTAATTATCCCTAATGAATTTTTTTTAATAGAAATGATAGTGTTGACCAAAATAATAACAATTCTGATGAAATGTTTACTGAAGGTGAAATTTTTGATCATTTTAACGAGGATGTTTTGCAGGTTTCCCAAAACATTGTTGAAAATGCACCTAGAAAAATCCGATGTACTATTACAGAGGATAAAATAAAGGACTTTGTGCTTTTATACGAAGTCCAAAACAGCTTCAAAACGATCAAAAACTCGTTTGACTTGTCTATGAGTTCTATTAAAAAACTGGCCATGCAGTATGTAATTGCTATGAAATTTCAGATAGGCCATTTAATTCAGTAAGTTTTAATCGATTTTTGACAGAAAAATTGTTTTTATCAATTGAAAACATGGAGAATCCACTAATAATTATGGATAATGCAAGTATTCATAAATCCTAGAATGTAATAAGATTTTTTGAATCAAAAAATTTAGGTTATAAATTCTTGCCACCATACAGTCCACAATTGAATCCAATCGAAGAATCTTTTTCGGCATAAAATCAAAATTTAAAGCAATCAATCCAAAAATGGTCGGTTTTGAAAATATTAAGAATGCCATTAGTGAAATTTTAAATAGTTATATCTGTCTGTAAAAGAGTCCGCTCAATGTTGTGGACCTTTTATTATGAAAGGGGTTGTCTAAATGTTTGTTTATGATCCAACCTCAACACAAGGAAAATTAATGTGAAAGTAAATAATCCTTTTTCAACTATGATGAGGGTGAAATTTTTAATAGTACTAAATCCACAAAAGGAAAACTCCTTAGAAGACTATTTCTTTGCCAAACTTACAATTTGTAGTTAATTTTAAAAATTAAAATGGTTATGATACAAAAAAGATATTTGTTACTTTATAAGCGACATAATTGCATGTAATTATTAGATAAAAAATTGTTTTTAAAGCTTTCAAGATTATATAATTTATTTAAGTTATTCAATGAAATACAAAGATTTTAAAAATGAGGAAATAACCAGAAGAACGTTGAATATTTTTGATCGATTTTATAAAGAAGTTACACCTGCACGAACAATACTTAATAATCCGAAATTGGAGTAAAATTGGTTGAAAGAACATCTGCAATAAATTAAATAAATAAATCAAATCTTTTTTCAAGTAACAAAAGTAATTTTCTCAAGCAAAATGTAATTGTAATAAAAAGATGGCTCTTTTAAGATGGTTACAAATTTGGGAGGCCAATATCAAACGTAATATCTCTAAAGAATACTTATGAAAGGATGTTAATCTACAATTAACACAAAACTGCAACAGCAGCTTGGTACTGTCAAAAGTCGAGAGCAATGAACTGTAATTTGGAAAATAGATGAAATCTAGGTTATTCTTGGTTAATCAAAAAGATATAATTTAATTTCTTCATCATATTCTCCGAACCATTACGAAAATAGTACAGCAAAACACAAAACTGTCTAAATTACATTGATCTGTATCATCAATCACAATTTCCAGGCCTTTCATCTAGTCACTGGTGTTCGTTCATCATATAGATAAATTCTTGAACAAAAATTGTTCTTAAATTGTTCTCGAAGAGTCACATATAATCAAATCTTAAATTAAATGATTTTTCTAGTATAAATCTTTCTTTGAAGGAGTTTTAACGTCGTTTTAAAGTCAAATTTGTATAGTCTTAAGTATCCTTTAATTTACGTACGATGAACATTATTGGTCGATCTCTAGTGACTAGTCTTGATGGCTACCTCAAAGATTTTATCTTTTAAATGGTTGCATCAAAAATCTCATAAAACCTACTGACTAAGTTTCAAAACGTCGTATCACATCATAACAAACAGGAATTGTTAGCTTTTTGTGAATACTTTGTACTGATCCTTTAAAAATTTTTTCTATAATCAAATAAAATTCTAGCGAAAAACAGATAATATTCTAAGTAATATCTCTTTTAAATCTACTTTAATTATTTTTTTACACTTATAAATAAAAGAAATTTTTAAAATGAATTTCATATTAATTTAATTTTTTAATAAGTTATATAATTTAGTACCACATAAGGATTTACATGCTATATTATGAAATAGATACAAGGAGCGCAGTTATTTGAGAAACCAAATATAGGGGCCACACTTTCTTGTGTGACATACTAACATAGTTTTTCTGTTGCTGGTAGACATGGCAGAATCTACTCTTAAGCAAGAAATAAAATGACCTGGAGGACGTCAGATTTTATAAACCGAGTCCTAGCTATCATCGAAGAAAACCTTTGGAAGTCGATGAGGACACTAACCATGGAGCTGAAGGTTGATGATTCAACAATATGACGTGTGATTCATGAGAACCTCCGTTACAAATATACGTAATGCGAAGAAGACAGTTCATGTCAGATAGAACCAAAGTGAACCACATGACCAGAGTCTAACGCCCTCTGAACAAGCTTAAACATTCCGAGGATTCAGAAATGATCTGGTTTTTCTCAGATGAGAAGAATAATGTTCAGGACAAGAAGGTGAACCGCAAAAATGATCGGTGAATATTTTAAGGCATCGTTGAGGTACCTATAGTCGTGTATATCAAATTTCCAGCATCATTGATAGTTCTCGGTGTGATATCTCCCCATTTGTTTGCTTCCAGTGCCAGAATCAATTTCATAACTTACACTTAGGTGTTAGCACAGTTGTGAAGCCTTTGATTGCTACTTTGGAACATATGAAGTCGTATCTTTTCAACAAGACGCAGCACCATCTCATACAGTCAGAACAACCCAAGAATTGATGGCTCATAATTTTCAAAACTGTCACACCTAACACTTGGCCACCCAGCTCACGAGATGTCAATCTGCTTGATTTTTATATGTGGAGCGAAGTTGAGAGGGACTCCAATAGTCCTTCCAACAACTCTGTTTCAGCTCTTAGAGTTGCTGTATGGGATGCAATAGTAAAAACTCCTAAGATACATCTCATAACTGGCTGCAGTCGGTTTCGAAAATGTATAGAAGCTGTAATTGCCGCTGATGGCGGCTTTATTGAATGATGTCGACATTTCTGTATGTTTTCAACTGATACAAATATTTTTATTCCACGCAACTTTAATATGTAATAAACTAGAAAAAGACCCGTCATATATGACGGAAGACCTGAATTTTCTTCTTTGAAAGTTTCTGTTTAAATTTTAAAATCATAATTATAATTTATTGTTTCAAATTCGGTGTTGATTTAACAGTTGATAGATTTTGTCGGCTTCCCGACGTTTTTCAGCTAATGTGCTGCACCGACAGAAGCGTTTTGATGCGGGCTATCCAGATTAACTACGTCTTTGCGTGGATTCACTTCGGTTCATCCACCATTTTGCATTTATATAATAGTTTGACTGACTTATATTATATTTCTCCAAAAATGTCACCGCAAAACTCTTTCTCAAAGAACAAATTCTAAATCATTGAAACTAACTTGAGTCCGGGAAATTTATTTCTCAAATTATAACAACTATATCAGTGATAATAGCCATGGATTGATAATAGTAACAATATCATTGTAATAATAATAATAATCATATCACAGGTCAAACCAATAATAAATACGCTACACACAGAGTCAACAAGTAAAATGAATCATTATCACACCGAACAAATAAAGCTTTTCTATATCGAAGAGATTTCAAAATAAATCAAAATAATTTACAAATGAAAAATTAATTTCCATTTCACAGAAATCAAAATTACACGAAAGAATTCACAAAACAACGATTTTCAATAACAAATCGACCGAATACAGTCTGAGTCATATAATTATCACTTTTTTAAATAAAGCCCTATCTTTTCTATTATTTAAGATATATCTCTGTAATTTAGTATATATATATATATATTACTCATGTTATATAAC
>MQRK01095892.1:0-10022 GCA_001938485.1 Girardia tigrina
AGGCAAATATGCCTCAAAAAGATTTTGCTAGGATTATTTTGTGGGTTTGGAATGATCCGGTGTATTTTGAGATGTTTCCAAGGAACAAAACCATTAATTTGGAGGTCTACGGTCGGCAACAGGTAAAACTGAATGCAGCGGTCGAGCAAAAGGGACCATAATTGTTAAATCTTAAAGGTGTCATTTTCAGCCAGGATAATTCTAAGCCTACATATCTTTGACTCCTCAGCTAAAATTGATGGATATTGTTTGGGAATTGATGTTGCACCAACTATAAATCATTGATCTCGAGCAATCTGATTACCACTTATTTCAAACCTGGAAAATTCCCTTCATGGAAAAACTTTCAATGATTATGACGCTATCAAATCTCCCTTAACTCAGGTTTTGGCTGAAAAGGGTCATACTTTCTACGAGCGTTGAATTTTCAAGTTGTCAGAGAGATGACAAAAGGTCATCGAACAAAATGGAAAATACATCATAGATTAAAGTTCATTTCAAGTAAAGAAACTCTTATTTCATTGAACAAATGGGTAATTACTTAGTTGTCAACCCAATATTTGAAAATTAATTAATCTCTTTAGTTTTTTTATTTCAAAATAAATTTTATCATTTTTTATTTACATTTTCCATGAATTTAAAATAATTTGACACTCCGCAATATCAAGAGCCTTTGCTCAGAGAATGATCCCTGTTTTTTTCATCATAATAAAAACTAGGGAGCGACGATGTATCATTTAACGATGAGTCGATGCATCGAAAAACTTTCTTCGTTAAATGATGCATCAAAAGTCTGCATCGGAAAAATAACATTAAAATATAAAGCAGCTAAATTCAAATCTAAATTTTTATTTGGTCATTGATATTTGCTATTGTGCTACAATAATGGCAAAGAAAATTTACAAAAAAGAAAACAAGAAAATTACAAATTTATTTTTGGAAAAATTGAATGAAATTATCATTGCTTAAAATCTAAAAAAATAAATATAAATATTACAAAAATAAAAAACCAATAAATAGATTTATTAATAAAGTAAATAATAATTTCATACGAAATGTTAAAATTATTGTGAAAATTAATAAATGAATCAGTAAATTAGTGTGTAATGTTTATGTAAGTAATAAACAAATCTGAAATAATATTAATTTACTAATTTTAAAATAAAGAAATCAAAAATAATATTATTTTATAAATTTTAAATATAATTGCTTTGGGACAACATGAAAATAACTTTCCTTAAAAAAGGAATAAATGAAAACTACTGAAAATAGAATTTTACTCTAAAGTTCCTCTAAAATATTTGTTTAAAAAACTAAAATTGTAGTATTTATATCATTAAGTTATAGTATATGTGAATAAAGGCGTGATTTCATTATATGTTAGATAACAAAGGTATGCAGTCTTTCGATGCATCGTTTAACGATGAAGGTTTTTCGATGCATCGTTAACGATGAAGGTTTGTCGATGCATCGTTTAACGATGTACGATACGATGTGTCGCTCTCTAATAAAAACTCGTAATAATAACTTTTGTAGTGTAATTCAAACAACGAAACAATGTTTAAAATGTTTCTTTTTCATGTATTTTAACATTTCGATTGACTCAGTTAAGGTTTCTAAAACATTCTCAAATTAAATCATTCCAGTTTTGTTTTGAACTGCAAAAGGACGAATACCACTTGAAAGTGTTTTCTGAAAATCTTTTCGACGTTGTAATTCTTCTTCTAGATCATTCATCAACAAATCAGTTGATCTTGATATTCTTTTCGAGTTTTCTAAGGAATTTAATTGTGGCACGGAAATCTTTTTAGGACGCATAATGGCAGATTGTTCTTTTTTTTGAAAAACCTCAAACTGAGAATTAACAGATTCATCACTCGAAGTGGATGATATAGAAGGTGAACGATTCGTCAGAGAATTATTGTTAGATAACTTTGTTAAATCTGTAAGACTCCTAGATTCTTTTAAACTCGGTCTTGGTGATTTGTTAATTACAGGATTCTCTTTTCGATTTTTATATGTCGGTTGAGCCGGAACAACAACATGATTTTGAAAAGATTTTCTAAATATAATGATTCGCATTACATACTTGAAAGATTGAAAAAATATTTATTAAATAAATGTAAAATCACAATAAATAAATGTAAAAAAATAATATAAAACAATAATTTATTTTTGAACAGGATTCTATTAACATATATTTTCCGATATGTTCATTCAAAGAAATACTTCTGCCTACGAAAGACCACAATTATGCTTATTATTAGCCAAAAATCTATCCAGACACTCATCTAAAAAATTCTACTCACTTACAGAATTCAATGTCATCATAAATTCTAATCGTCCTATTTATTTCATTCAATGTTACCCAACACCATTTCTATACACCACATATTTTTATACCACAAGTTGCTATTAACTTCGACTGGTACACATTGTATATCAGTCGATGATAACGGAGCGGGCGCAGCGGTTTTGTGGCTGCGGCGCGCTGGCGTTGGGAGGCGGAATTCGGGTCGCGGGGAGGAATAAGAAATTATTTTACTCGATATATTTTTTTACGCTCCTCGGCCATTCATCTCCTCGAGTGTTAAATGCTGTTAAAATTAAGCACATATTTTAACAGACTCTCTGTAATCTTGCAAACATAATAAAACTGCTTTACCAATTTCATCTATATTTTTCAAGGCTAATTTTCTTAGATTGTCTTTAAATGAACTTAAAATTAATAAATAACCATATCTGGTTTTCGAGTTTCTTGGACTAATCGCAGCAGGTAGGCTTCCAATGATGTCTCGTTATCCGGTCCAAAAATGGATTCATTAATTCTGCGACAACGGTTTTCATATTTCTCGATAGATTTTCTTTTTCGGAATTAAATGAGAATGGTAAATATGCGATTAATTTGAAGCTCGTGCAAAGTCTTCATATCTGCTGGACGGTGTTTGTATTTGGCAATGATATCTTGAAAATCTCCCTTCCATGGTGGAAAATCCACCTAATTAAAATTTATTACAAAATAGTCGATCATATGTAAATATAACATAGTGATGATTTCTACAGCGTGATATTTTTTCTGATATATCTCAGACCTTTGGAAAAAACGTCTCATTCAAATACAGGGGCCAAATTAATAGTCACCTCCATAAAAATTTAGAACTTTTACAGAAATTTTTACTTAAATATTTCAAATCCGTATTTCCATATACAAAATTTTACTGTTAATGGTTAGATTTCCATTACGTCGAATCGACTTCCTATTGTCTAAAAATTTCAAGTATCTAAGAGTGTTGGTGGTTCTCAAACGCTCTTCCACTTCCAAATAATATCATATGCCATTTCTCATCTGAAATAATTCTACGAGCCCGTTGGGATTTGTCTCCTTCATGTCCTAAACATACACGAAAATCGCTTTTCATAGACATTGTTTCGGCGTATATGTACTTCTGATCAATCACAACAATACTGCAATCAAGTTCTTCCAGAATTCTCTGAGCGCCTTTTATTCGCTGATACTTGTGATTTATATTAAGTGTATGAGACATCCATCAGGTGCAAACACTGGGTAACGCCAAATCATTATGAAGATTTTGTTGGCATGTTGATCGGGATATTTTCACTATTTCATTCAGAGAGTTTACGCTTATCATCTGGTATTGTTCAACAGCCTCCTTCACATTCTTAATGTTCTCATCAGTTCTGATGTCTTAAGGTTTTTCTGACCCTTCTCTTCCGAATTTTTCTTCCACTCTACGTGCATACTCTGTACAGACTTCCTGCACTTGTCATGAAGACAAAATGTTTTCATGTCGCCAGACTTCCACCAGAAGAGAATTAATTAGAGTTGCTTTATATCCATTTTTACTTAATGTATAAATAAATAAATTATGGTTCTATGTTGACACATTAATGAAGTCGTGCAATAAAATGGTTGTCAAATGTAGCACACTTAGACACAAAATGTGTTAATAAAAAGTCTAGGTATGAAAAAAATTTCTAAAAAATATTTACATATAAAATTTATATTAAACTTTACTTGTTTTTGCAAATCATCAATTGCAACAGAAATGCAGTATTAAAAAAACGAGGTGTTTTTCCCTCTTTCAATTTTTTATTGTATTTGGATATATGATTATATGATACAGAGTTACATAGAAGGATTTTAATACAAATAATTTTTTATGATGAGGCGAGGTATTAAATAAATTATGAAAAAAATTGATAAAACATTGGCAATCAAAATGTTGTGTTTCGTTTTTGTATATATTTACAATAAAAATTCGATCAAAAAATTCAAATATTTTTACTTAGATTTTAGTGTTGCCTTATATTGCATTTGACCTGTTTCTTTCTTTTTCATTGGTATAGCTTTTTGGTGATACTTTAGTTTTAGGGGTTCTGGAGGAAAGGGTATAGGTACTTCAGAATTTACGGCATACGATTCTAAATTAAAAATTACTAGAATAACGAATTTTAAACAAATAACTTTTTATTTGAGTAACTGGCTCAGGTAGACTACCCTTTCTCGGTTTCGCTTCTGGCTTTGATACATTCAATAACTAAATTAGAAATAAATCTGTACAAATTAATCGAAATATTTTATTTAAACGCAAATGGTTATAGCTTTTAAAAGATATAAAGATATTATGCGAAAAATAACTGTTTTATACATTTAATCATGTTATTATTTTATAGTAGTTTCTCATTATTCCATGTTTATTAATGTGATTTATAAATAATAATTTAAAATAATTTAAAGTTTATTATTCCTCATCTGAAAATGAATATTTGTAATTGTGAGGAATATTTTAAATATTTGATATTTTGTGTTTGAATGTTGCATGTTGATTTGGAATTGTGTCTCTCCTACCCAGATGGATGATTTACATTTTAATTCTTATTATCTGAAAATATGTAAAGTTTAAATTTATTTCTAATTAAAAATAATTAAAATTAATAACAAATAAAATCAAATAAAAACAAATATTAAATTATTATGAAGAAAAATATTTATGATAAGCATATTAAAATATTAATAAATATAATTATTTGTAGAGGGTGATATGTGATGCATTGATGATCAAATTCTTGGAACCTAAAATCAATGTGCAAACACCATCTTCTTCAACTTTATGTGAAATTATTTTCATGATTTAGAAATTATGATAAATACTGCCTTGATATAAAAGTGCGAATATATTGCTAATGACAGTTGATCTGTCGAAATTAGTAACAATATATTATGATGAACGTTTTTTGAGTTTTAAATATAAAGAGATTGTAAAAATCTGTTATTTTTCTTTTAATTAATTATTATTTTTCATAAAAACTGATATAAAATTGAACATTTTTATTTGTTCTTATTCAGAAATGCTACAGAAAATAAACCACAGCATTGTTTAAATGAACATTTCCATCTTTAGAAATTGAAAAGAATGGTAAGAAATTCTTTAAACAAAGACTTATTTACCATAAATCTTAAGGGGTTTGACTATATTTAACAACTTTGATAAAGTTAACACGTGATGCCATGGATAAAACAGGTTTAACACACATACTTTTCACTTTGCTACTGTTCACACAATCCTTTTTTCTCCATGAGATGTCACCTTCTCAAGCTTGTGGTCTTGTATACATCCATTCTCATATTGTCTCAGAGGTTTTCGATGCAATTAGCATCGACTAAACGTTTTAGCATCACCTTGCATTATTATATATTCCTTTTTCAATCGTCTCTGTAGAATTATCTCAATTTAAAGGTTCTAACGGTTATGGCTTTGAGATCTTACAATAAAAATTTTGGGCGGAGACCTCACTTCATCGACTAAGTTGATGTAATAATCAAAGGTCAAGGCGCTGTCATTAAAATTGATGTTTAATACATTTAAAATCCCAAAATACGTTCAAAATCACACATCAAATATATTTGTTATTAAAAATAGATTCACAGGAATTTCAAAACAAAATAATAATCTTTATTAATGAATAATTCTGATTGAGAATCGCTATTAATGGAGTAAATAAAGGATTTATTTCACAATTATTTGATCATTAAATACGTTAGAATGACGTTATCATTCCATTAAAAATTTATTAATTTATGGTGTTAGTATTGATTTTATAATGTTTATCAAAATGATGACAAAAATGCAATCATGATCAAAAAGATCTTAACAATAATGATTCTTATCAAATTATTTGTGTACTCTATTATCTTTTACATTTACGTTCTAGATTTTTAAAATTACTATGGTTGAATATTTGTTCTACTTCACATCACTCATTACTGTTCACGAAACCTAGATCACAACTACTGTGTCATTTCTATTCTAATGCAATGGATATGTACCATCACTCGTGACCAGATAAGCATCATTAAAACACAATATCTCAGCTCTTATTTGCATTTGTATTGAGTCATTTAATAGTAAAACAGAGTCTAATAGATAATGATTTTTTATTTAAACATTAAAAACATTTATATTTACTAATTTACTACAAAAGATAATTCTCACAGAACTGTCTTAGTAAAAGAAATCTGTATTGTAAAAGGGACGAAAGTGTCAACGTAAATTATTCGGATGGTGCATAAGTTCCTGCAGATTTTACAATTATGAAAAATACATATAGATCGCGAATAAAAACCAAGCTTAAAATTCCAGATAGCAAAATTAATTTATTAAATCATTAGAAAAAACAAATATCTCAGTCTCAGTCGGTGAGATATTTTCCGCCACAATCGATTACTTCCTTCAGCCGTTCTGGCAGTTTGTCAATCCCATGTTTGAAGAATCTTAGTGATTTTTGGTCCAAAAATCTTCAATCTACGTTGTTATTGCTTCTTCGTTTTCATAGGTGAGACATGAAAGATTGTTTGACATTAAGCGAATAAGAGGAAAATCTTTTAGAACTAAGTCGGGCAAATACGGGGGATGGAAATAACTTCCAAGTCAAGCTCTTCAATAGCCAACTTTGTCATAGTGGCGACAACAGGCCGAGCATTATCATGATGTAAAATTATCTGCTTCTCATTGGTCCTCTTCGTTTTGCTAGCTGTACTAACTCGCTTGAGTTGTTCACAATAAAGTACGGCATTGATTGATTGATTTCTTGCCAAAATTTCATAATGAATAACACCAACTTGGTCCCACCAAACACACAACAAGATTTTGCATTGGTGAACTTCGGGTGTTGAACGCAGTTTTAGTTGCTTTTGAAGACTTACCCAAGCTTTTTTGTGTTTTAATTTTACGAACATACACCATTTATCATCACCTGTTACAATCTACTGTTAAATTTCAAAAATCACTTTTGTTCTATTTGTTCCATGACTACCTTTTCTTCATTAAAGCAACAAATCCTTCTGATGGATTATGCAGTGTTTAAAAGTTGATTAAAATAGAAAAGGAGTAGATGCCGGAAATGTTAATTTTTATTTACCTGTCAATCCATTTTAATGAGGGTAATAAAAGTGAAAGTTAGTCTAAAATGATTTAAATAGATAATTTAGCAGAATAACTCAAATCAGTTAAAACAAGAAGTTGGTATGTTTTCTTTGCAACAAATAAAGCACACGAACTTATGCACCAATCTAATAGTAATTTTATATTTAATATTAGAACTGTATTGATAAAAGCATTAAAATATTTTTTTCTTTATATTTATAGTAAATACACAATTGTTTATCTAAATTCATAATATATTTGGATAGATAAATATAATTAATGAAGGATATTAAAATATGAATACCTTACAAACATCTGAACAAGGGTATCCGAGGCAAGCATAAAATAGTCCAGATATCTTAAATGCAGCTTTTTTTTCGACTTCCATACTGAACATTTTGGGTTCTTTTAATTTTGATTCTGATAGTTCTTTTAGAATAGCAACATCAGAGATAAATTGTTTGTTTATTGAATACAAAACATCCCCAATTTCAATAGATTTTTTACATCCGAGTCCAAATGGGTTTACTTCAATGACCACTGCAAAACTCTTGTTTGAGATTTTGTCCTACAATAGTTTTTATCATTCTCAGTTCAAGATTCTACTTTAAAAACCTCTTTAACATTTGTCAAAATATTGACATTTTAAATTTTATTTGTCTAAATGTTTTTCTCAAGTTTATAAAATGTTTTGAAAAAGGTAAAAATTCGTACCTATATTTTCTCTTTACAATCAGTGAATTATTATGTTTTTGAAGACTCGTCACTTCTTAAGATAATTTTTATCAACTGCAAAACTTTAAAACAACTATAAATGGAATATATTTTTGGGAAACTTTGTACAATGCATGTATAATTTTTATTGTATAATTTTATACAAAAATTTATAATTCTTTATTATATATTGGGAAAATATATAAATTAGTATTTAAAAATCTCGTTTCTGTTCATCACTATTAGAAAACAAATACCATACATCAAAATATATCGTCATAAATGTCAATGGATTTACCGTAATCTTCACACAAAAATAAAAAGGATATATTCACATTTATATACGAAATCGATTTTTATGTTATCATTACATCATATATAAATCATTAAAAATGATTTTTGTGCATTGAATTTGAAATCCAAAGATTTTATCATCATGCTTCACAAAGATCGCTCTATCAATAATATGTTACATACGAACACTAAAGCTTAAAACTACTTATCACTATTCATTACTGAACACTAATTTATAATTGGACGTTTCTAAGTCGGGCATTTTCTTGCCAAATCGCTGCGTAGCGGGCTGTTTTTAAAATTTCACCGCAAAATAAGAGTTCTGTAGATAGTATGGATACCGACGATAACATATAACTCACTACTCTCACCTATCTAGAGCCCCTTGTTTACAAGTTTCCCGCATCTTACTGCTTCTAGCAAGAAAACGAGTAAACTCGGGTCTCGTGCTGTACTATAAATAGGGGTATGACGAGTTTAAGCTGTAATAATAAATTTACCCTCGATAATCTTCAAAGTCATTGAGTATTTTTTTATGATTTCACTATTACACAATGCTTACATGAACATCACTTTTGTATATAAACGCTTATATATGTTAGTTTCGTTTGAAGAATATAGTACATCAGTCGAAATCAAAAGCAATTTATTTTAATGTGCGTTATTTGTCGTTTAAAAATAATTTGTCACAATTATTTAAATAATTATTAAAATAATTCGAACTTCTAGAATCATGAATTGTTACACAAATAAAGTTAATTATACATTTGAATAATATTTAGTTAACTTAGATTTGCGTATATTCTATTTTAGACCTTACATGTCGAATTGAAGTAAAATTCTTGCGACTGCATAATATTTTAAAATAATGATTTAGTGCTCTGATTAACTGAAAGTCCAACTGCATAATTTTGATTTTCGAGTTTGTCAAAACCTAATGTAGCAAAGTTCTTAATTTTTATCATCAGTATACGGAAAAAATAGAAAATTTACGTATATTTTCGTTAATACAAACCGATAAGTGTTTGTTACGTACACCGAAGAATTAATTATACATACGTATTTGGAGAAAATTTATGATATGTATCGAATAGTTGGGTTACCCAAACAGAGTGATTACTATCTAAAAGTTGTAGTTTATGCTTCGTCTTTGCTAAAAGATTATCAATTTGTGAGAAATATATATTAGTAAAAACATAATTTTTATATTGTATATTTTTTTTGTATATTTGTATATTTTACAAATAATTAAATTTTTAATTAATTGATTTTTTTTATTCATTCTTTTCAATAAGAAGAAAAAAAGGTTTTCATATAAACAGAAATAAAATTTGTACAGCATATTGAAGAAAGAGAAAATACGATATAACCAATTAGCTGTACCAACACTACATGTATATTTATTGTATTATTCTTGTAAAATTCAGTTTGTTCAATTCTACTTTATATATTAACACATTGAATGCTGAGTACAAGATATCTCGTACTTCAATATTCATTAGTTAGACGCTAAGTACGAGATATCTCGTACTTTGGCTTACATTACTAAGACGCTAAGTACGAGATATC
>MQRK01095957.1:0-11181 GCA_001938485.1 Girardia tigrina
GTACCCGGAATACACTCCGCACGCCAATATACGCTCGCGCTTCCACCCCGAAGACAGTAAATTTGTTTATTGATTATTGTAATATAATTTAATTATACGACAGATGCAATTTTTAAATAAATATTATGTGGCTGTTTTTACGGTATCTGTATATGATTCCCCTGGCAGTGGAATTGCTGATCTTGACTTGTAGAGCCAAAACCATAAAATCTTGGCCTTCTTATATGCGTCTACGAGACGCTTTATCTATCACTGAAATTCGAAACATAAATGATGAAAATGGACGTGCAAAATCAAGCACTTATGATTTCTTAAGATTTCTGGAGTTTCCACTCGAATTTTTAAGTACGACTTAAACTGCACGCTCCGTGACATCTGATGATGCAGATGAAATAGTAAAAAAGTTGTCGAACATTTTTAAATGACCAGAATCTTAATTATGCAATTATATACCTTAAAATCTATTTTTTTATGTATTTTTGGCTTATCTGTATGTATTTTTGTGTGTGATTATGCATGTTTGGGACTAGAAAATTTGTTTTGTACAACTTCTACAACAAATTGTCAGATGTTTTTGCATTTTTTTGTGCTGGGCCCATAATTTTGTTCCTCGGCCGATCGGTTCGCTGTTGTCGGATTTTACGGTGAACGAACCGCCTACGGACGACTCCCACAGATACTGCTTGTCGTCGTTGCCCTTGTAAATCGCTTGGATTCTGTCAGCGAACAGATACGACGAAAAAACACCGACACCGAATTGTCCGATCATCGAGATATCGGCACCGACTTGCAGCGCCTCCATAAATGCATTGGTTCCCGATTGGCCGATCGTTCCAAAATTGTTGATGAGCTCGACTTTCGTTATACCGATTCCCATGTCGATTAGCGTGAGTGTCCACGTCTTTTTCGATATAACAACTCAACTGGAGAAACTGATCTTCCGTTATCGCACTTTCCGATTCGTTCTCGGTGTTTGTCGTCGTGACCAATAATCGCCCAGTGAGAAATTGATCGATAAAATTTAAATTTCCATGACGACCAAACGATTTCAGATAATCCTCAAATTGAGTATCGATGGAATGCGGAGAGTTTTTTTGAAGCGCTCGAACGATTTCTACCCAACAATCGTTGGCGCCCTATTGCATCAACAATGTCGATTCGCCGCCGGCTTTATCGATCAATGTGGTCGATGTTGTGACAGCGAATTGCGGATACATGGTGGAAATTTGACGAGCATAACCGGTTGAATCGGTACATCTGAGCTGTCCATACTCGCGATCAATCGACCGAGATTCGACACGATATATATATATATATATATTCCTTATCAATCTGAAACATCAGATTGAATGCTTAATTGTCCAAATGTCCATACCATGTATGTGATTTGATTGGTTGATTCTTGACAAAAGAAAATGACTACATTAAATTATATATTTAGTTATCTGATATTCTATACTTAAATGTCAACAACAGTAATTGTCATAAAAATCGATATTTATTCTGCATCAATTCGGATTTTCATGCTGTCGCTCAACTTGGTAAGTAGATTTATTTATGTCATATAAGGAGAAATTAAATTAATTTGATAATTTATTTTAAAATTTAAAGTTTCGTAATTACTAAGTATTTTATAAAGTTAGATATTATCAAATAATTCATTAATAAATCAGCTTCTTATATATTATTAATGATAATTTTCATTAATTAAATAATAGATCAAATAATTATTGAATTAAATATAAATAAATAATAAACTACACTAATTAAGTCGTAAAATATATGCGATAAGATAATTATATTTTACGAAGTCTGAATGACATATTGATATGTGACTTAAGCAGTAAAATAAAATACAGTCCTACACAATATCAACACCATTATATGAACATAGCATATTATGAACATAAACGATATTTTTTATAATTTTTTAATCAAGAAATACATTTTAATTGATTTATCTAATCTATATAAATTTCGCTATTTTATCAATTGTTTCTTATTCCATTATTATGAACAACAAAAAAATTGCAAAAAAACAAAAGAGAACAGAGATATCTATTTTAAGTCAGAAATAGTTATACAAAATGAAACAGATAAAAATCAATGAAAACTGACTGAAAATGTCTCTCTTGGTCTGATTAATAAGTTACTTAATGTAGATGTTGAAGGAATGATTGTACCACAAGATATCCCAAAAATAAGGAAGACGGAAATGGTTCCAAAAAATGAGAACATTAAATGTTACAATTGGCGTTGAAGCTTTCACTTTGAAAGCATTGGAAATCGCAGGCATACTAGAAATTACGGATTTTAAAGAGTAACATGACTGGCGTTCATGACCTCGTTCATACGTAGAAATGATAAAAAATCAAAAAGAATTTTTGAAAAAGAGCAGTTAGTGAATTTAAATGTGTTGTTAGATTTTGAAGAGAGATTGAAAATTAAATTAAACAAATACAGCGACGAAAATATTTGTAACTGCGATGAAACTGGGTTGATGTTTAGGCAATCCAATAAACATTCTTACATCTTCAGTGAAAATGACAGAGCTAGTGACAAACTTTCAAAAGAACGAATAACTATTTTATTGGTGGTTAATAGAATCGGTAATAACTTAAAACCTCTTAATTGGAAAATCAATCTCCGCGCTGTTTAAAAAACTTGAAGATCGATAATTTACCAGTTATTTATGAGAGTAATAAAAAAAGCTGGATGAACTTTGAAATTTTTAAAAAATGGTTAGAAGGACTGGAATGAGAGGATAAAAATTAAGAACAGAAACATTCTTTTATTGTTTGATAATGTAACCGTTCATCCCAAACAACTTGAGCCTACAGACATTGAGCTGATGTATTTGCTGCAAAAATACGTCATCAAAAAAATACGGCAGGCTCTGGATCAAGGAATTATTAAAGCTTTCAAGGACGGATATAAAAAAATTTGTTTCAGATATAATATTCAGAGTTAAAAATAATTCCACGACGACATTTGAAAATCCATATAACAAAGTTAACAATTCCTGACGTTATTTTATGGACAGGTAAGTTTTTAAACAATTTTTATCCGGAAACAATCGTAAATTGTTTTGAAAAAGCATTAAAAATTGTTTTGAAGCTTCAAAATCTGAAAATAATATGAAAACAGAAACGAGTCAATATTTCATGGATAAAATTCATAATGGTACTGATTTGTCTTTAAATGAAGAAATCAATGTAGATAATAATAATGTGCTGGAATCAATCATTGAAGTCAATGAAATTGAAAAAGCAGATTATGAAGAAGGTCAATTTTAACAAAATCGATTGAAGAATTGGAAAAATATTCCTAGTGGATTACCGTCCATTTGGAAAATTTAAGGATTAATGCATGCCAAACAAAAAGGCAGAAATTCTAAGATTTCAGATTTGTTAATTCGCAAAAATAATAACTAAATACTTTTTGCAGTTAAAAATTTTTAGTATTGAATTTCTTTTTATGATTAAACGTTTATTTTAATTTATTGTAATATTTAATTAGAATTCATATGCCCGGATAAATATTTTTTTTAAAAATTGATCTGTTAATTTTTTTCAGTTAAACTGATTTAAGACATATTTATATTATATCATTTTATGAACACGGCGATACTTCGATCTCCTGGTGTTCATATTGTGTAGGACTTACTGTATATATTAAATAACTAAATAATCGTTAAATAATTACAAAATGAAAATATTACACGAGCTAAATAAAGTAAATTAAATAATAACTAAACAATAAATCAATCGAATAAAGCAGTAAACTAGTTCAGTCGTAGTAAATTAATTAAAATTGACTAAATAATGAACCGAGTTACATGATTAATTTCAGTAAGAAATTAAATGCTAAATTCATGGTTAAGTTAAATAATCAAATAATAATAAAATATTTATTAATTTCGACCGTCGAAATTAATAAATATTTTCAATTGGCTTTCGAATTTTGATTTTAATCATTTGCCAATTTTATTTTAATTTATTCACAATAATAAAATAATTAAATAAATAATAAACTAATTAAGTAATTAGAACAGTTAACGTAGTAACGAACTCAATTAAATAGATAATAACAATAAATAATTGAATAAAATTAAATTGAAATAATTAATTAAACAATAACATAAATGAACTACGTAGCAAGTTCAAATAATGATCTAACAATTTTCAAAAATCAAATTAACTGTTAATAAATAAATCGTAATACAATGAGGTATGAAATGATTATTAAACTGTGATCGGACATTTAGTCACTTGACACTTTATTACCTGACACTTTATCACTTACATTTGATCATTTATTCACTTTATCACTGGACACTTTGACACTTAGATATTTGATCACTTTATCACTGGACATTTTATCACTAGGACATTTTATTACTTATTATTTTTAAAAAAAATATTTTTTGTGTCAAATGTTTATATTTCTTAATTTAGAATAATTTTAATCTTTAACACGAAAAATTACCAATTATTATTTTACCTTGATCGTACATGCCTTAGAGCTAAATTTTGCCTTGATCGTTCAGCTAAATTTTCATTGGAAATATGAAATCAATAAAAAGCTGCAGCAGATGGTGTAGCAAAGATAATAAATTCCGTCGAAGGATGGTAATATGGATTACAAGCATTGTTTCAATGTCGTCATCTAACATTGTAGAAATTTATGTCAGGAATTGAAAATGATGTGTTTTTCATCCGTAGACGAGATGAAGTCGAGTGAATCTAATCGATTTTTATGTTTAAATAATTTGAAAAGTTGATAATTCATTGAAATTTTTGAATAAATTAATTTGACATTATTTATCGTTTTGACTTTGTTTCGTGTGAATCGACTATTTTCATGGAATAATTACACTCGTTTTCTTCAACTGTTGTACTGTTACTTTTAATTGCTATCTCTAAATATTGAAATAAACAAAACATTAGTCGATAAATGTCTCAATTTTGAAAACAGATGACGATTTCCGTAATTTAAAAAATTGAGCTGTGATATTTTGTTTTGGTTCACCGGTCCAATTTTGCGCGAAATTCGTGACGGCAAGTGAACTAGTAGGAATGAAAAATGGCTCATCGGCTGATGGAATTCATCGCAAAAGCGTCATGATGCTTCGATCGAAATTCCTCGTCAAGCATGACAGAAAGTGTTTATTGCGTGAAATTCCTGAGCCCTTTTATACTATTCCTTAAATTTGAAAATTATCAATTTGAAACTCGTAAGAAATCATTTGGACAGTGAATACATATGTGTTGTAGCTGTCAATGATACTTTGGACGATAGGATCTTGTAAAAGTTCAATTAAGTTTGGTCAAATTTGGAGAAAAAAAAATTAATTAGAGACTCAGTACATTGGTGACTCTCGTTCCATTTGACGATCATCCGTTGAGAAAAGTCATTTTCAGTTAGATCAAATTATTGAATGACAATTGTAATGACGCTCGAACGATTTAAGAGGCATCAAATGATGGAGTGAATATGGTATTCGATCAAGGTCTCAAGAAGCAACTTAGAAAATTTGAAGACACTGCCGAAAGAGAAACCGAAGTGGGCAGCATGAAATTATTTTGACAGTGATCATCAATGGCCTTATATATAGATGAAGATTCAATACAATAAAATGAAACAATAAATAAACAGGAAATATGACTTCCAAAAGCAAGATAATTTTAGATCTCCGTGATAGATTAATACATTTTTGAAATTTTAATAGATACTATTATGAAAACTATATGGCACACAAAGTTCTTTAAAAGTAAAATTTTTTTTAAAACTAGTAAAAATACAAAATAGAAGATTTATTTCCAATTATAAACTACAAATCTGATTATTCAAGTTTTCACACGCTAAATTTTTGAGTTTAATTAGGGAGAATTTTTTACGCAATATTTAATTTAACCGTTTATTATAAATAAAGTAAATATAGTATTTTATTAGGCACTTAATGCTTTTTGTCCTATATTAAAGATAAATACAACTCTTTCTAAAGAGACTATCCAATTTTATTTATAGAATTGCTTTTGCTTAAGTCGCTGTACATGTGCATGTCACTCGTTATTTTATTGCATTCCAGTTTTGTAACTTTTTAGTCATATTTAACAACGATTTAAACCATAAAAAGCAACTCCAGTAAATAACTGTACTATGTTCATATTTCAGTTAAATGTTACTTATATAGTTACCGTTCCGAAAACAATTTACTAAAAAAAGTCTAAAGATGATATTTACCAAAGGGTATTGTAAATATATTGTCAATTGTAAATTATATTGTGTTCATTTCATGATTGTGAAATTTACGCTCCACTTTTATTAAGGAAAAAGTGCTTCTAAAGTACAAAAGTCTAATGATATTATCTTTCATAATATTGATATTTTAATAATAGTGTCATTCGATCCCACGTAACTATCGTCTTACCACTCGAATGGAAAGAGAAATGGCCAAAATGAAAATTCATGGCACCTAATCTGATATTGTTATTCCAGACTGCTGTGATTCAAGTGAAACTGAAAGTCAATGGGAAAGTGAAGATGAAGTTGAGGTAAACGAGGAACTCGTTAGTGACACAGAGGAACAAAATAACGATACGGAAAAACTAATTCAGGCAGGACAATATCCCTGGAGAAAATATGAGCTTCCAGAATCTATCGCTATGTTTCGTTCACTCAACAATTGTTGGCAGAGCGTGCCTAGAAATGATAGAAAAAAGTAAAAATGTTTTTGTTGAAAAGATTAATTTATGTGTAAAAAAAGGAAAAAAAATAATTATTAGTTGTGATTAAAATTGATTATGATAAAATATATGATTCAGAATGGTGTTTGTTTAAATCGATCAAAAAAATTGATTTGTAAATAAAAATCTTCAGCGCAATTCTCTTATGTATTTTGTTTAATTGATATTTTGAATTTTGATGAAAATAAATATATTATTCGGCGAATTAATTTTAATCTGATTTGGAATCCCCATTTGTTTTTTTTTATTGAAATTGTATTCTTTGGATCAAGTTTTAATAATAAAATTATTTCGGCACAAATCTTTTTATTTTTTTTGAGTCGCCATTGTTTATTTTGAAATCGATTTTGGAATCCCTATTTGAATAGTGTGTTTATTCGAATCGTGAATTGAACAATGGATATCGAATACGAAAATTGTTTCGAGACGCAAGGAATTTGCAAATTGATTTATTCGACAGATTTGTGTGTATATAGGCGGCAGTGTCACAATTTGAGTGATATCAACGCAGATATATGTCGGTTCCATTGTCGTTTTTGAGTTGTAAGAAGAACCAGAACTCCGATGATAATGATCGAATTTATGGGAGAAGGCTTTCTTATTCCAGTTGCTTTAATCGACATGAAATCGAATCCTTCAATAATGAAATCCGTTTGGTTGGATCGTCAGGAAATTCTCAAATGCGTGATCGACTATCATTGGCTTTGTCAAGAAGTTTATGTATGTTGTATCAGGAAATTAGTTCGTTCCAATTGAAGGGGTGCCAAAACCTAAAGGTGTTAATAGTGGAAATGATAGAAACAATTGGCGAGCTTGCATTTAATGTATCAGCACGTCGAATTCGAGAGCATTTGCAGCATGCAGGACGCTTCGCCTATCGACCAAAGAGGGTTCAATTGCTCACAAATTGAATGATGGCACATTCAAAATGATGGCTTGCATTTAATGTATCAGCACGTCGAATTCGAGAGCATTTGCAGCATGCAGGACGCTTCGCCTATCGACCAAAGAGGGTTCAATTGCTCACAAATTGAATGATGGCACAGCAACTTCAGTGGGTAAAGAAACAGGCGCACTGAATAGCAGACAAATGGAGCTAGATAAATACTGTAATGATATGCTATTATACTTATTACATGGAACATCTTATCTTGATCTGGTTTCATTGCAGGTTATCTTCACTGATGAGACAATGATGGAATCAGATCGCCACAAGAGCCAATTTGATCGAAGAAGTGCAAGAGAGCGGATTCGACAAGATCATGTACAAAGTCGACAAGCATATCCTCCTCGAATGATGATCTATGGATGCATCTCCAGCAGAGGACCTGGACATCTACACAGAGTGGAAGGGTCAATGGCATCCCAACAATACTGTCAAGTCATTGATACTGTCAAGTCTTCTCGCCACACTTCAAGAAAAACGCGATCACATTTGGAAGACAATAGAGTAACCGAGTTGTATTGGCCTGGAAACAGCCCAGACATGAATCCGATAGAGACAGCTTGGAACCTGTTGAAACGTAACTTTCGAAAACAAAATGTTCGCAAGGAGGCATTATGGGAAACATTTCAGGAAATATGGTTTTCCTCCTCTGCCATATGTAATTGTTGTTCTGGTGTACCTGAAAGTATGTGTGAAAGATCTTTTGCGTGCTAAGGGAGGTACAACTTCATATTGAAATAAATTATTCCCTATATTTTGTCATTTTTCTAATTATGCAAGTAGAACTGTCTCCATTGTATGCTATGCATTCAATTGGAGGTTCTCTTGAGCAGTACGAAGAACTTCCGGGTGATATAAATTTTCACTGTATCGTTAGATGGCTATCTACCTACAACATGTTATATCGATTCGTTGACTTACTTGAACCCATTAACAAGTTTCTTGAAGAAAAGAAAAAATCCTACCGTCGGTTATCTAAATCTAATGTTCCTAACAGATATGATGCAACATTTAAACAGGCTAAATTTAGCATTACAAGGAAGAGAAAATATGATATCTGATCATACTCAAACCATACTCAGTTGTCAATAGGAACTTCAACTTTTCAAAAATGATATCAAAAATAAAACATTCGAGTATTTCCTTCGACTTAAAACTAAATTTTAAAATATTCAAGTGAAAAAACTCGATGAATATCAAGAAAAGTTGGAAGATATATTGAAGGATTTTAATATTAGATTTGAAGATTTAAGAAGTTTTTCACATGTGAATTTCATACATGTGAATTTATGTTTTCAACAATGAAATTAATAAAAACAAAACACCGTTCGTTATCAAAGCAAAAACATTAAAAAATAAAAATAATTTTTAAAAATATTGTTTTATTTAATCAAATATTTAGTTATTAGTTTACTACAGTTCTTGTAAATTTTAAAATTTTAAAAGCGGCTCTTGTCCGCATAAAGCTTGGCCACCCTGTCTTTTATTTTATTTAACAAATTGACGGTTTACGTTTATAATGGACTTTGGTCAGTACGAACTGTTTTTACAGTGTCAAGAAGTCAAAATTTAAAATTTTTATAATAATTTATATTTAAAACAGAAAACAATATATTATATATACATACATATATAGGATATCCCATAGGGTATGCCTTCGCTAATTTTGATATTAAATTGAAGTTTAGGGTCTATATATTGTATATTGACTAATAAAAATTTTTTTAAATCTAGCATCATATAAAAAATTACATCACAAATTTTTTCAAAAAATTTTGAAGAACAAGTTAAATATTTTTTTTAAATTAATAATAAATTAAATTAATTTTAAATTAATAATAAAATTTTTTTAAATAACTCATTTTATAGATTATTCAATTTTAAACAACTTTTTTGAAGTAAACATATGCACTAAAATGAACAATAACAAACTTATTCAATAAATTCTAAGTTTTAAAAATTTTGATTTATCGATATTTAAATTAATTTCATCGATTAAAACAATACATCGATCAATTTTTTAATTAAATTTTGATCCCTAGAATTCATATTGTTTATTTAGAGTGTGTTTTGGTTTCGACAGTGCTCAAGTTTCATTTTAATTCAGAGAAAATGAATCGATATTCTACAGAACAACGATGTTTTATGGTTTTATTTTATCGGGATACGAACTTACCATCAGAAGTGGTTAAATTATTCAAGAAAAAGTTTGGAAATCACCACAATATAGATCCAAAGACAATTAAAAGGTTATTAAAGGTATTTAAAATGAATTAAACTATTTTTATCATTATTTTAGAGTATATGACAAATTTATGACTACTGGTAGCGTAATGGACGATAAAGAAGGGATGCAAACGAAGAAAAATACGGTTATTGTCGAAGAAAATGTTAAGAAAGTTGAGGAATTGATCAACCAAAGCCCTTCAACATCAATTAGAATGGCAAAGAAGCAACTAGACATCACAAATTATCGGTACAAAGAAAAGGGACGCAACACTGCAGTTATTGCTGAGACTGAAAGAAGGTATGAATGATTTAGAGAAAACGTTTTCACAGAGAATTGAGAAAGGCTTACTTACTCATTTCAGGAATCGTGCTTGTGATACCGGTATACGAGAAAAAGAGTAAATGAAAGCCACAGATTAATATGAAGAGAAATATTAGGAGGTCCTCGAGAAGTTAGAATATCGCAAAGATATCGGGATGAAGTTGGATAAGAAAGACGAAACGCTTGAAATCGAGGAAGACTTAATAACCATCGAAAGAAAGTACGAGGAAATGGAAAATATCATGTTGCTCAAGCAGGAATCTAGTATGACAGAAACTAACCAAAAGCATAGTTCCAAAACTTTAACACTAGAAAGACGACACATTTGAACTACCTAAAAGGACGGATGTGGTCATTTTGATCACATACATAACTATTGATGATTTTTCTTTTCATTCTTTATCTTCACTTACAGAACTGTGTCAACTCTATAAAGTCGTTTAAATTTTGCATTTATAGTCACTTCCAGGATCACACACACGTATATTATGGAGTGGTAGTACTGCATTAAATGTTATTTTTCGTTATTGGAAAATCCAACTTTTGACTCCGATAAGCGAAAAATTTTAAACTATTATTATAGATACCCACTTTTGAAAATGAAATTATATATTTTCGAGAAAAAAATTATTTGATTTTTTGATTAATACAGGTTCTCAATTATATGAATAACATGATTCTTTAATTATTGTTGTCAAAAATATTTTTATTGATCCACGGATGAAATTTAATTTTCAAACATTTATTGATTATTGATGTTTTATCAAGCTTAGCTATACATAAAGTATTCACATTTTTGCTCTTATTATAGGCATCGATCATATGCACAATCATTATTTCATCCATGCCTCGTCGTCACATACCAGTTCAGTCATATGTTGAGAAGAGCGAGTCATCAAGTGAAGATGAAATCTTGCCATTGAGAGAGAGAATAA
>MQRK01096177.1:0-12574 GCA_001938485.1 Girardia tigrina
ATTTTTAATTTTTAAAAATATTTAACAAGCAAATTAATATAAAAATATTTTACCCTTTAAATTAAAAAATAATAAACTATTCAGGCGAGATAAAAAATTAAAATTAACCCCTCATACATGGTACCACATTTTTCATAATTGTCTTTATTCAAACTATCTAATTCACACATTTCTAGAGGAATATTTTCATACATATAATCAAACATACAATCACACATACATTAATGCGTACAATCAAACATACAACTACATTGACTTTCTAATGAAGTACAGTGATCACCTCTCCCTGTGATCATGCATCTTTGTTTCCCTGATCATCTCTTAATTTTCTGTAACCTCTGGGATATTCCTGTCATTTAGAATCTTCTTTTCTATTGGTTTCGTCATCTCTTCCATACAATTCATCATCTAATTCGTCCAATTCCGCTAATGAATATTTACTATTTGTGTACCTCGACCTGTCTCTATATCTTTGATTCAAGTAATTTTTCAAATCATTTTCCCATCGATTTCTTCCATTATCTCGTTTTCCTTGCTCGCGTTCCTTAAATCTATTCGGGTTTTCATAACATTGTGTTCTTATGTGTCCTTTTTTATTGCAATGATTACATGTCACATTTGGACAATCTCTTCTAACATGTCCTTCTTCATGACATGCCCAACAAGTAATTTTCTTGACTTTAAAATTTCTTCTTGTATCTTCTGGAATTTCTATATTCCGCAGTCTTGTTGTTCTCCTTTTATTTTCCACTGTTTTGCATTCATTTTCTCTTTTTGTTGTCACTGGTACATTTCTTTTCTTTTTCCCATGTTCAAACATTCTTGTTTGAATATTTCTTCAATCTCATCAAATTTCGTGATACCTTGAATGGCTATTTGTTTTTGTACATCATCATCATCTATCAAGTTAGCGTATACTAAATTCGATAGTTCTTTCTTACCCAGCTTTATCTATATCAATTTCTCTATTAATTCGTCTGCCTTTCTAAATATTATTGTGGGATCGCTGGAGCCAATTCTCAAATCTAACATTTCTTTCATTAAATCTAGTATGGTTTTGCCCTTAGAGAACGCTGCTCTTAACTTTTTTTCACATGTTTCACCCGGTGCTGTTTCATACTTAATTATTGCCTACGGAGTCATGTATGGCTTGACTAAAAGGATTTTCCTTTCCTCCGAAAATCCCATTATCTTCGCGCATTTGTTGAAATTCTTTATAAATGCTTCCACTTTTGTCTCAGATCCGTCGAATGTTTCCGGACCTTTGACATTCGGAGTCACGTGGTCGTGTATCGCCATATTTAGAACATCAATTTGAATTTTCATATTTTTATTTGAACAACAATTTTGATTGTCCTTAAGACAATCTTTGTCAAAGCTTTCGTACGCTTGCATTCTAAACTAAATTGATTAATGAATTAATTCTTATTATTTTTTTAGCAAATGGAGAAATAAATATTTTAATAAAATATTTACTCAAAACTTATTGGATAATAATTAAAATGATTATTAATTATTTAAAAAATATTAATTTGATTTATTTATTAAAAATTGTAAAAACTAATTAACTTATTTAAAATTGCAAAATTATGTGAAATTAAAAATAAATTTAAACATAACTTATTTTTAGATAATAAGAATTAAAATATTAATCATCCATCTGGGTAGGAGAGACATTTCCAAATCAACATTTACATTCAAACACAAATCATCAAACATTCAAAATATTCCTCACAATTGTTATACAAAATTTGTTTTTAAATGTAATTTTAAATTAATCATTTTTCATCTTTCATGAACCAAAAAGGAAAACGTTACACAGTAAAATATAAAATATCACCCGATACGCTCTAGATATTTATCCCTTAATACACGATTCGAAGATACTTTTATCACTAAGCACGAAAGATTAAGTGATCAAGTATTAAGAGCCTGTAACTTGTGTTCGACTGATGACTAGGAAGAAGCTTTAAACGGTTATAAAAAACGAATATTTTATGGAAGACGATGAGATTTATGTTGAAAAATAATTTTTTGTGGTTTTTATTCTTAATTTTTTCTATTTTTTATTTCTAATTTCGAAAATATGCTAGTATAAGACATACTGGTAATTTTTCCATTAAAATTAATATAAGACATTGTCTTATATTTCGAGAAACACGGTAATAAATTTATTAATTAATACAATTATATGTTAATGATAATTTTGAAAATTTCTTTAATTTAATACAAACTAACTGTTTGTAGTTTTGTTTAAATGTTTTGTTCTCCCAATAGATTAAAAACTTGAAGACGTTCTATTTAGAACGAAACATCTAGTGAATCTAAGAAGTGATTATTTTAGAATTATTTTTCTTTATACACTATTTTTTATAAAATAATATTATTTATAAATTATTAATAATATAATTTTTAAAAATTTGATTACTTAATTCATTTATCTCACGGTTTTCGGGTTCCTATAAATATCAAGGGTGGAAATTATTTCCGGATGTTTTTAACCAACCAACATAATCTTATTTCCCTTTTCCATAAAATAAAAACAATATATTATAAATACAACACATTAATATATTTATAAAAATACTGATGTGATTGATCGGCCTGTTGATCGACGGACATTTTGTGATTTGTTAAATCAAATTCGAGTTAATATTGATTGAAAACACAAAATGTTATAATATCATTTTTTTAATACAAGAAACGTTTTTCAAACCAAACACAAATACTCTCTTAATTTTAACAAAAAAATGTTTTTTCTTAATTTTTACATTTCTTATATAAAAATTTATTAATACTTAATTCTTAATCAAAATGATTAAAACAATCGAATCTTAATATTTAACTAAAGCTCGCTTACTTTGAACCAATTTGCAACATAATTTATGGAAAACGAAGGAGGCTTTATAAAAAAAACATTTTTTTAAGAAATACTGTAAACAGAAATATAAATTTGGTCAGCATAACTATGTCAACTTCGGCCTAGCGGAAAATTTTCTCGTTACCCTTCGATGTAAAACGCTGGGAATCGTAAAACTATCTAACTTCTATCCGAATTCCTTCCGATTTAAAAAAAAAATTATACGACGATTTCAACAAAATAAATTATATAAAAATATAAATAATATCTACTAAATATTGTATCAATATTTCATCCACCCAAATATCATCAAAATAATGTTGATCTATGTACATTTAGATTGATCTGATTCACAATCCGTGAAGAAATAAATACTGCCAAAAATAGTTTGTTCACATGTATATTCTTTGATTATAATCAAGATTAGATTATATTCTGATCTTGATATTTAAAATTTATGTTAAATATAATCATTTTCAAATTCTTCAAGTGTAACCAAATATATGTTAATTAAATAAACAATCAAATAAATAAATAAAAAACATAATTATCATCAAATAAAATGATGAATTACACAAATAATGTGGAGCAGTAAAAGTTCGTGAAAATATACACTATTTATCGTATATTTTTTAAAAAATTAAAAATCCCTTTAACATAGCCAAATAGCAAGGAATGGATTGATAGAATTGCATAATGAAAATCACCGATTAATGTAGCAAAATGAAAATTAAAAATTCAATTAACAAATTATTTAAACTGTGGTGACGGAGAAAAAAACAATTAAAAAAAACTGTTAAAAATAATTAAAAAAAGAACTTTGTTTTAATAATCAAAAATGTACAAAATTTTGAATTTTTAGAATAAATAAATATTTTCTTAATTTTTGATTTTATTTCGTCGTTTTTGATGAAACCGGTCGGCCGAATCTGTCGCTGCCTCATTCAGCGAATTGGCACTCGGACTCGTCGAGTGGACCACCGACCGACACAACACNCCGCCGACAGGATTGATACGGGTGATGAGGCCCGGTCAACCGCACTCTCCCCCGTTTTGAACAACATTGATTGCCGCATACTTGGCGACACTCTTCGGGGACCTACTGTAGATCAGTTGCAGTACCGTCACACCGACCGGTAAGCACTGGAACCGACCGATTACGCCCGCAAGTGAAGATTTCCCGTACATTGAAGCGGTGCTGGTCTCCACAGCTCGATCCAATGGCCAGCATCTCATATACATCAAAATTAAAATTAACTAAATATAAGTAAAATAACTACAAACCAAATTACCTTATTCCAATAATGTAAAAAAAATCTTTTTAAAACTTTTGAATGTCACCAAGTTTTATTCAACGTCAAATTGTTACCCAGGCAAGCGTTCCTCGCGTGACTCCAGAAACTGAGTGATTGAACTACTTCCTTAAGTCTGGCTTTCATATTCACTTCCAGGAGTTTGATAATAGACATGTGTATGACCAGATCAATGTATCCAATTAACCTGCAGACTACGTCAACATTGACTGGGCATTCCAATGTTATAAGGAAGCATGGCAGATGAAGACTCCATCATCATTAAAACATGTGTTACCAACTGGCATTGCAAAGAATGATACACCAGTGATGATGAAGCCTTTGCTTCTATCAAGTTTGTATGAGACTGTACGCCTTCTTGTGATGCATTATAGAGCAAACCTCTGTCTCAAAATGTAGAAACTCACCGTGATCATAAGGAAAATTCTAGATAATTCTTAATACAACATTTAATACACATGTTTCTAGTCCGCAAGTGACATCTTTGATTATATTTAGTGTGAAGATGTTGAAATGGTAGCAAATGAATAAAAAACTACTTTTTATTTATTATTGTTGTTACATTTATACTTTTATGACTCGATGTGAAAACATCACATAAATAGAATGTTTGTCAAGATTTGTTGAGTAGTTACATAAAGAACCTCGATTAACGTGCCACTCTGCTTAATGTGGCAAAGTGCCCAAGAACGGATGTGATTACGTTAAGCGAGTTCTACTAAATACATAATTATTTTGCACAATTGGAATAAATGCAGAATTTTAAACTTAGATACACTATTTTAATGCATTATTTTAAGTTTCTAAATTGTTTCTTGCATTCGAAGATTCTTATCATACATTTTACATGATTGTATTATTTAATAAATTTATAATATAATTAAAATCACTTATAAAAATAAATAAAAACGGATCAAATAAAAAACTGAAATAAAAACTTAGATAATAAATAAACTAAATGGATTAGCAACAGTGATTTATATTTTTTTTAATTTATTTTAATATTTTAATTTTATCATCAAGTTTGTATGAGACTGTACGCCTTCTTGTGATGCATTATAGAGCAAACCTCAGTCTCAAAGTTTAAATTATTATAAATTTAAAGTAAAAAAAAGAAAAGAAAAAGTTTTTTACAAATAAAATCAATTTTGATTATATTAAAAAAATAATAGTTTTATTTTTTAAATTTGACTTTTAATTTCTGAAAATTATTTTAATTAATTTAGTTTTTTTTTGAAAAATATATGCAAAAAATAAACAAAAAAACAAAATTTAATTAAAGGTAAAAATAAAGAAATTTTAAATGAACCAACTTGAAACTGCCAATAAAAGCTTGTGTGATGGAAAGTAATTAACTGCTTCTCGTGTATTCGAATAATTAGTTTTTGTCCATATAATTACTTTCTTTTATTTTGAAAATATTTTCAGATAAATTTTCTAAAATTTTTAGTTTTGTAAGAAATTATAAAAAAATGTTTTTTTGACCTAACAATATATTTTTTGAATGAGAAACACGGTAATTATTTTATATAAAATAGGGAATGCGTCCTTACTGTCCCACCATTTCACAAACTTGGTTCATCACCTACCGGAGTTTCTGCGGCCAGTTCCACAAGAAGCAGGATTTTCTTCTTTTAAAATCTTCCAGGGTATTTTTTTATTAATAAAATTGGCAGATTTATTCTAGTAATTTATTTTAGTGTATTTCAAACTTCTTTTTTTAAAATTTAACACTACCGTCTTACGTCGAAAAAAAAACACCTAGCCGTTGTATTCACGATAAACAAAACAATATTATTTGTAAAATGAGAAATTTTCCTCAAATAAAACACCTATTCAATTAGTCTATGCATTCTAATCGAGTTATATTTATGTATATAACTCGAGTAGAATGCATAGAACAGACATACATAGAAGTTATTAATAGTAATGAATAAATATTTGTAAATATTAGGTTGGTCGAAAAATAATGGCGGTTTTTGAGCTTTATACTTTGATATGTATATAAGTTTAAATGCATTAGCGTTAGATATTATTTGAAATCTTATGCCTAGCTGTATATTCCTATAGCCATTATAAACATATTGTTGTTATTTTTTAGAATATTTACGGTGCTAAATTAATAATGGAAAAAATTAAAATTCGAGCAATTTTCCTGTACGAATTTAAACTGGGTCGTAAAGCAGCAAAAACGGATCGCAATATCAATAAAGCCTTTGGTAAGGGAACAGCTTCTGAGCGCACAGTGCAACGATGGTTCCGAGAATTTTCTGATGGAGATGAAAATCTTGAAGATGAAGAAGGTCGTGGTCGTCCAGTTGCTGTGAACAACGACAATTTGAGGACAATGGTCGAAACAGATCTCTGTACAACAATCAGGGAACTTGCAGATGGGTTGGGTATTAGTCATTCAACAGTCCTGGATCATTTAAAACAACTCGGAAAAATCAAGAAACTTGATAAATGGGTTCCACATGATTTGAATGAAAATCAAAAGAACCGACGCTATGAAATCTTCGCAATAAAAACGATCCATTTCTTAATCATATTACCTGTGCTACCTGTGATGAGAAATGGATCCTGTATGATAACCGACGTCGATCTGCACAGTGGTTGGATAAAGATGAAGTACCGAAACACTTTCCAAAACCGAAACTAACACCCCGTAAGGTTATGGCGACAGTTTGGTGGTGTGATACTGGAATCATCCACTATAGTTTTTTGAATCCAGGTGAAACAATAACAGCGGAGAGGTACTGTCATGAAATTGATGAAATGCATAAAAAATTGAATACCCTTTGTCCGGGATTTGTCGATCGAAAACGCCCCATCCTTCTTCATGATAACGCTAGACTTCATATTTCAAAAGTGACTCTTCAAAAGCTTAATGAGTTGGGCTATGAAACCCTACCTCATCCACCATATTCACCAGACCTCTCGCAAACGGACTTCTACTTTTTCTGGCATTTGTACAATTCCTACGTGAAAAAAAATTCAAAATCAAAATGATGCTCAAAATGCCTTCCAAGAATTCGTCGCTTCGAGAACCGATGCATTTTATGCTGATGGAATAAAACAACTTGTTTCTCGTTGGCAAAAATGTATTGATGCTAACGATTCATACTTTGATTAATAAACTTTTGTTTCTGTGAATTTGCACGTCTTTGAAGTTTGTGTCCCAAAACCGCCATTATTTTTCGACCAACCTTATATAAAGTTTTCCCTCACAGTGGAAACTTTTTCTCACAATTATGAACCAAATTTTAAATTGATTAAATATGTTTTTATTAAAATTAATTGTAAAAAATGTTTTTTTTATGATTTACTCTTCAAAATTTTTTTTGATAAATATTTTAGTTTCTCTCGAATATTACACCCTGAGCGCTTTATTCGAATTGTGCGCCCTGTATGTGCACTATTCGAACACAACACGAAGGCGTATTTTTTTTAGGTAAGACGGTAATGAACTTTACACCTACAACATTTCTCGTTTTTCTAGATATAAAATTGCCATATAAACAAAGGGTGCTTACAAAAATAGGTTTGAGTATATTTTTTTTATATTTAGTATTACTTACTATATTATTTATTAATTTTAATAATAAAAATAAAAGTACGCATAAATTTACCAGTCATGTTGATTATACAATCCAGAGGTTCTTTGAGTTCGAAAACTCCGATAAATTGATGAAAAATATTCAAAAAATCAAATTGGGATTTTTCGTCACTCTTTTTCTCTGAAGTTTCCTATTATTTTTTTTCTAACATCATAAATATAAGGGTTGGCCGATAATTCTTTCTCGAGTTAATACAAAAAATGAAATAAAATGCAATATTTATATGTCATTGTTTTGTGAATGCTAAAAATAGCTATTGCCGAGGGCTACACATCGTTTCCAATGACCATGACTTTCTTGATACCATCAGCGAAGAAGACTGAATCCATGCTAACAATCCAACGTTCAATGTCAGACAGAGTGGCCTATGCACAAATGAAACTTTTTCCTCTAAATGCGGCTTTCATGGTGAGAATAAATAAAACAAAGCTGTATCAATCCTATTTCTTCCAGTTTTGCTTATGTCATAGAAACATTCTAGGGTCTTGTGTTATCATGGATGAGGCGCAAAGAACCATCGGTAGTTATTCTCTTTCGCTTTTTGAGTATGACAACTTACAAGAGATACAGGATGGAACTATATTTAGCCGCCGTCAGTGTTTGTCCACATGGAAATATTTCAATACCAAAATATGTGGCTAAATAGTTTTTCAGTGTCTGGACGAGTCGAGGGTCTATGTTTAATGTCTCATTGGAACTGCGCTAGGATTTATGGAAAACACTACCCTGGTTCTCCCAATACACCCGAATTTCGTATCTAGTAACAATTTTGTGCAGAAAGTTGTTTCATCGGCTATAGCACGTGGTTAAGCGCTAATATCCACTCGTTTTCAGATAAAGAATGTGGTATCTAGTTAATGCACACGACAGACTTCCCAAAATTCTTCAGATGTCTTCACATTGTATCTTGGGAAACATGAAGTTGCAATGCCATTGTCTGAGTGGTTGTGTTTTTATTCTCTTGCTGAATCTACTCAAATAGTTGACGTAGATCCATGGATGGCCTCCTTTATCTTACTTTATCTTCTGAATTCATATCTCAGCATCTGAATTTCGCTGTCCATTTAGAAAATGTCCGTAAACTCACCGTACCTTATACAAGTATGATATTTATCTCCTTACATATATCTGAGGATGTTAGATCACGTCTTCAACAGTAATGAGTTTGCAGATATCTTATATTTCTATAGAATGATTTGAAAATAATTTGAATAAAAAATTTTCTTATTTCTTTGCAGGACATTGAGGTAAGGAATTCGAAACTGATAGGAGATCTTTCACTCTAAGTTCTAAATATGTCTCATCTCGGAACAAATACCATTTGTGGATGCTGCAATCATACTTCAGACACATTACGAAAAAGTGTATTGAAGAAAAAAGGAAGTCATTCTTTTATTTACAATATATTTTCTGAGAAAATCTTTCTGTTTATTATATTTGATCGTCCGATATATCGTTAATTAAAAAGCAATAAATTCAGGTTAACATTGAACTTAGTTTTTAATGTAAATATTTACAAAACTCTTTCGTATTTTATGAAAGTTTCTTTAATTTATTATTTTTGTTGAATAATGAATGTTTCGTTATCAATTGTGAATCACAACTTTGTGGTAATAATAAAAAAAAGTTACATGGAAATAAAATCTTTTATGTTAATATAAATTTTATTATTTTTATTATATGATAAAGTGATAATCTTTTGATAATCTGCAAATATCATTTCAAACTATTCATCTACAATATTTGTCCGACCCTTACTTACGTCGTTAAGGTGAAGAGTTCTTTGACTTTTTCAGAAATAAGAAAGATAGGGGAACCAAGTTCTATATTTTACGTCAAAATATAATAGTTGCGCAATTCAATATAATTTATATAAATAATTACACATTTTTCCGGTAATCCACCCTCTTTTTGACCTTTATTTTTAAGAAATTATGTCCCTCTAAAAGTGCAATTTCACTATATTTGTCTTGAGACATATTAAGAAAACCAATTTGACTTTTCATATTTTTATTAACACAACAATTTTGATTGTCCTTAAGACAGTCTTTGTCACAGCTTTCGTACGAGTGCATTCTAACTAATTGATTAATGACTTTAATCGTATTATCTGAGTAAATGGAGAATTACATAAATTGTTAAAATATTTATTCAAAATTTTATAGGTTAAAATTTAAATAATTATTAATTAAATAAGTTAATTAATTTTATTTACAATTTTTAAATAAATAAATTGAATTAATATTTTTAAAATAAAATTTGACAATTATTTTAAATTAGAAATACATTTAAACATTACATATTTTTAGATAATAATAATTAAAACATTAATCATCCATCTGGGTAGGAGAGACAAAATTCCAAATCAACATACAACATTCAAACTCAAAACAGCAAACATTCAAAATAATCCTCACAAGATCTTCACTTAATTTGAATATGTGAACTCCCACATGTTTTTTGAGGTGATTTAACAGCTAAAATTGCTGTTTATTATCCAAACTGCATGGTATAGGTTATTCGACACGACTCCCAGGTTTTGCAATTACAGCCGTTTTCGATAGGAGAGTTGTTTTGTGAAGCAAATAGAGGCCATGCTTTTACAGATAAAGTCGAATTGATGTGCTTTCACAAAATTAATAATTGCTTTCCTAGAATTGACATCCCCTGGAATCCTAAAATAGACTTAACATTACTCATTTTCAATGATAAGTGCCTAAATAAAAGCGTCTTTGGGTGCATTTCAAGGATTTGAAGTCACCTTTTTGATTTTTCATTGGGGTAGAAAATGTTAAGACTTGATGAAGTATCGTCTTTAATCAAGCTACTTCCTATTAAACTAGGCTTAATCTCCTCCAAAAGGTGAAGATTAATTTATTATACTGTTTAACGAATGTCCAGAATTTTATCCTTCAAGAACAGTGGCACTAATCTGCTGCTTAGCTTATTGATTTTAAGTTTGTTCTCATTCAGTTACTGAGACAGCGCTATTTCGGTCGCCTTCGTCTTTTGGATCAAAATTTCCTTCAATTTATAAATTTTCTCCTAAAAAACCTTTCATGATCTTCTTTCTCTGTCAAATCACTGGTTTAAGATTGTTGTTCTTAAATTAAACTTAAAATTTTAATGTTAACCGTTAATGATGCAATTAGTTCACCACAACAGGTGCTCTTATGGCATCACTAGAAACTGGGCACCCCCAAAAGCGTACAACATAGTACCAAACATAAATCATTTATTCAAAAGTTTTGAACGTATTTTTATTTTGTGATAAATTAATGATTCGATCTTTATTTATGAATTTATCATTTAAAAGATTTTTTAAAAATTGTTTATTTTTAGATTCTTTTTCCTTTACAAAGTTATCTGTCAATATTAAAGTGATAATGATAAATTAATTTTTAAGATTCTTATCTCTTATTAGGAAAGCAAAGAACAAATTCTTCTAATATTCAATTTTCGCTCCCTACCCGCTGCGTCAGACCCAACAGATTGATGGCGCGCTTGTCTTAGCTTAGTTAACAAGAAATTCACTTAAAAAGGAATCTGAAAAATATTTAATTATTCCAAAAAAATTTTTACTATTTTTATATGAAACTAAGATGAAAGCAAATACTTTGTAAATTATTTTAAGATCTAAAACTTCTGGCACTTAGGTTAAAGAACAATTTGTCTTTAGGTAATAAAATATTTAAGAATGACCATCATGAATGTTTGTCCACAACCTTGCAACTGGAAAAACGGTAAATGGAAATGAAATGAATATGACTTTTATCAAGAGTTCCAATACTTTCTATCCTAAAGGCTCCTTTGATATTATCATGAAAATCCAAAGACTGATATTGTTTTTGTAAATTATATTTTAGTCTGGTTAATTAAATACTCTGGGGTTATATTAATATGATTACATATAAACAACTTAAAAAACATTCTCTTTTAACAACAAGAAAAAATGATACTTAATTAAATTGTTTACAGAGTGAATCTTTTATTTTATGTTTTTTGCGTTATTTTAAAGAAAACTCATTTCTAAATAGTTACACGAAAAATGTAAAATCTCCTACCGAAAGAAGCTCAAAATAGAAAGAGGTATGTTAAAATATATTAAAATATTGTTATTAACTAAAAGTAGTTTAGTATTAAAATGTTTTTATTAACTAATATTTGTGTTGGTTTCTACTCGTTTTTAAAGTATTTTTGTCGCTTTAAACTATTTTAAAAACCAAGATATTATTTTTGATACGTACCCCATTTAACAAACCTTCTTCTGACACCAGGAAATGGCTCATGCCATACGAGATTAAGTTCATCTGATCCTATCACCTCACCAGTGAACAAACTCCGATACCTTCCGGGTCCCTTTAAAACTATTTTTCTAAGACTGAAAGTAACTGTCGTCTAGGGGATGATTTAGTTTCAATAATGTTTGATAAGTTGCTATTACTTATAGGCACTTTTGATTAAGAATATCTGATTTTCATGTTTTAATAAATTTTGTTTATGCATTTTATTAAGGTTGAAATTTTCAAACTATATTTTCTATATTATTTTAAACTTTTTTCAGTCATAATACATTTAATTTAGAGAATACGAAGAAAGATCGCCAAAACATTTATTATCAGTTCAAACAACAACAAACACAGAAAAGAACAAATGGAAACAAGAAAAATTCTACCCGCCACCATCAGTTATCATATTCCGATAAAACAATCCATTCTTCCATGCTACCTATGGTGAGGGATCGATATTTCAACAAGTCACGTTTTACATGCTAAGTTTGAAAA